>CM055442.1:12414424-12571458 GCA_029228465.1 Salix viminalis
TTGGTCCAACGGTGTTTTTTCATTATCCTACATTTCTTATTTTATTTAATTCTAATTCTCTAATATCATCTCCATTCTACCTTTATTTTTTTAATTTAATACCCATCATTATTTATCTCATTTATAGTTTTTCTCTTTGATTTATAATATTATTTTTTTTAAAATAGCTATAAGTAAAAGAATTTGATTCCTTACTAAATAAATACATTTTATTTTCAATTATAAATCTTGACAATTACAATTAATATAAATTATTAACCATATAAAATTATTTAAATGAACTCGGTGTGTGTGTGAGAGAGAATAATAATCACTTGTCTTTTTACTTGGCATTGTATGATAATTAATATTTTTTTATTTATAGTATTTGATTTATTTGTTGTATATATTTTCATGTATATATACACCAGGTTTTAAACTAATTATCAATCGTTATAGATGTACTAATTCTTAGGTTAATTATCCGGGAACATTCCAACACTCTTATGTTTTCCAGACCAGTTCAAGTCTCCTTCATTTACACAGAAGAAATAGTGTTGTTTTTATATAAATCGAGATGATTATAAATGACAAGAAACAAAACATAAACTTAGGTAAATTTCCTAGTTCAAGATAATTAAGAAGGGAAATAATCATCTAGATATCAAAACATAAACGATGAATGCATAGGTAGATAAAAATAATAAATATCAAACATGCTTCGATGAAGAAAGTACAGATAGAAAAAACAAGGAGCTCTCTTTGTGGCTCTAAACTCAATGCCTTCCCAAACTTTTCCACCATCTCTACGTATTCTTTAGGGGATCTCATTTAGGAGTTCTTTCAAAAGAAGCAAAGAAGACAGTAGAAAGAAAGACGTACATCAACGCGACTATAACATAAGGGAGGCATCAACACAAGAGTGCAGTTGCAGTTGCAGAGGGAGGGAGAGGCCGAGAGGAGGGCGACTGCTACTAAACTGTTAGGGTTTGCTTTAAAAAGTAATCAAGGAAAGAAATGAAAGTTTATATTCATAATAGGTTTTTTTAACCAATCCCGTTCGATTCGGTTTGGGTTAATCAGTTTTTGCCTTACAAAACCAATACCGAACCAGACATTTTTTAGAATTTTATAATTGGTTTAATCGGTTTTTTTATCGATTCATTTTTCTTGATTTTTTTTATTTTTTCGGTTTTTATCTGTTCACCAGGTTTTTTGCTCACCTCTACTTTTGGGCAACAAAAAAAAGCTTATTTGAACTGTATGTTAGGTCTTATTTAGTTCATCTTAATGAATATGAGTTTGGGCCATATGAATCCAAAAGTGACTTGTGCTAATTAAAATGTTGGGATCAAATCGGATTTTCTAGTTTATTTAGGGCTTCTTAAAGGCTACAAATCTAATTCTAACATATCTATAATATTAATTTCACATTTTTTCTTCTTTTATTATTAGTTTTTGAATTATTATTACATATTTAGGTCAATTTTGTAAGTGAGCTCAAATCAGTCAACATAAACGGATCCATTATGGTTATTCGAAACATTATATAAGTTAATTGTATGCTGCAAACCTAGCAGTCATGGATTAATGAAATGAACTTGTGTGTTTGCATGATGAAACATGTTTTTTTCGTCGTGACAAAGATCAACTATGACTTATCAAGGTATAGCTGACCTTGTGGCATCATACAATTCAATTTTAATAGTGTTGGTGTCTTGGAATAGATTTTCATTGTATCACCCTTCTCAAACCTAATTTTCGGTTTCCTTGGGGAAGCATCATCTTTGTTAGGGGTTGCTTGACTACGTGATCAAGAGATTCATGTCAATTTCTATTTGTCATTTTTTTTGGGTCAGTATTCTTTTCTTTTCTATGTATATTGTGTTTGATTTAAAGTAAAAAAAGAAGCTAACAATCAGAAAACAATATTTGGGTGAAGACAAAGTTGTAATACACCTGTTTCGCGTTAGCATATCAAAACTTATTGTAATTAAATCTAAATTTATATTCTAGTTATTTACTATCAAATTACACTAAATATAAAAGTTTCACATCACTTTGACATCATTTGGTACAGGTTCTAAATTCAACTTTTAAAGGGATTATTTTGAGTTAGTTTTGCGTTCATATAACAAATCAACTCGGAATCTACTCAAGATTTATAATATGTTTATTAGGCTCCCAATTAAAACAAATGTTAAATTTCATGTCATTTGGATATCAATTTCTTTAGGTTCAAGAATCGGTTTTTGTCTTGTCGTAACGGGTCTGTTTTGCGTTAGTTATAAAATTTATTTTGCATGATGAAACATGTTTTTTTCGTCGTGACAAAGATCAACTATGACTTATCAAGGTATAGCTGACCTTGTGGCATCATACAATTCAATTTCAATAGTGTTGGTGTCTTGGAATAGATTTTCATTGTATCACCCTTCTCAAACCTAATTTTCGGTTTCCTTGGGGAAGCATCATTTTTGTTAGGGGTTGCTTGACTACGTGATCAAGAGATTCATGTCAATTTCTATTTGTCATTTTTTTTGGGTCAGTATTCTTTTCTTTTCTATGTATATTGTGTTTGATTTAAAGTAAAAAAAGAAGCTAACAATCAGAAAACAATATTTGGGTGAAGACAAAGTTGTAATACACCTGTTTCGCGTTAGCATATCAAAACTTATTGTAATTAAATCTAAATTTATATTCTAGTTATTTACTATCAAATTACACTAAATATAAAAGTTTCACATCACTTTGACATCATTTGGTACAGGTTCTAAATTCAACTTTTAAAGGGATTATTTTGAGTTAGTTTTGCGTTCATATAACAAATCAACTCGGAATCTACTCAAGATTTATAATATGTTTATTAGGCTCCCAATTAAAACAAATGTTAAATTTCATGTCATTTGGATATCAATTTCTTTAGGTTCAAGAATCGGTTTTTGTCTTGTCGTAACGGGTCTGTTTTGCGTTAGTTATAAAATTTATTTTGTTACTATTGATTCCCCCCCACCCCCCCACATTATATTATCATCATATTTGAGATATTTGGTTGTTGAGTCATTTTTATTACTTTCATATCTATATGTTTTCCATTAGTTTTGGTCCAGATTTGCAATTTCGAGTCTAAATCAATGTTCTCCCTACTATAAACTTTATTCTTGTTTTTTTGTATTTTTTTTCTATTTGGGTCATGTATTCAACAATGGAGAGGGAAGACAAGAGGATTTAATCTCAGGAATGGGAAAAACTAGGTCATGGTTTGAGGGTTTTAGAACGAGAAGTTGCAAGTGTAAAAGAATATTCTATGAAGTTCCAAATTCATGGGAAAAGAAAGTAACCAAAAAACTGAAAGATGAAGGAGGGTCAATGTGTTTATCATTCAAAAATATAAACATAAATGATTACTACAACGTTCCATGAAGTGTTGTTGGAGAAAGGTGTTAGCAATTAGAGAATTCTAAAGGTCTGAACAAGAGGCTAATGAAGTCTCTAATGATCTTATTCAAGCTTCGAGGTCGAATCTTCTTGAAGAGGGACGAAACAATCCAAACATGCCTAAATTCAAAGTTTGATGTAAAGTTTTATATTGTCCAGTTTTATGTTAATGATCGTATTTAACCATTAGATTGAGCTAAACATTATCAAACACTTATAGAGCTATGTTTTTATATGGGAGTGAATTTTATATCAATTTGAGTTCGGAAAGGCCTTGCGATATAAGTCATAACAACATATACGAGTTTTGTTATTCAATTTCTTTTGGGCAACAAAGAAAGTTTATTTGGAGTGTATGTTGGGTCTTATTTGGTTCGTATTAATGAATATGAGTTTGGGTCATGGACAAAGTTGGCTTGTGTTAATTAAGATGTTGGGATCATATCATATTTTCAAAGTTGGGTCATGAACTTTTTATAGGTGAAAAATCTAACACTAGCATATCTATGATATTAATTTTGAATTTTTTTATTACTTTCCTATTAGTTTTTGGATTGTTATTGCATATTTAGGTCAATTTTTTATTGTTTTTTGTAAAAATGTTTTGCTTTTTTTATTCTTTGGGAAAATTTAATGATTTTAATTGTTATTGTCATGATAATGATGATAACGTATGGATAGATTTTCAATGATTTTTCTTCTTTTGTAGATAAAAAATTAACTATTTATTTTTGTTATTTGATTATTGCAAGTGTTTTCACAATTTAATTTTTGTTTGTTGTGCTCAATTTAAATTGGATTATAAAATGAATTAATCATAATACAGTGAATTCAATAATTTAGATATCCAAATCTTCTTACAGTGAATTCAAAAAAAATCTCACACAATTAATATTTTTTGAATGGAAAGAAATATGATTCCAGCCTCAACAAGACGCGGGCAAGTTGTCAGTAGACACACACGCAGACAACTCAGGGTTGGGTCCCTGTCATACTCGGAGCAGCTCCAAAGCATCTCCAGGCCATAGCTAATAGTTCTACTTCACACACTCCACTGAGCAAAATTACCAGGGTTTATTCTCGTTTTAACTTGCTTTTTTTAATAATAATAATAAAAAAATATATAAAAAGAACCTTGGTAGGTGTGAATTAAAATAGCCACATTCAATTCAATAATAATAGTAATAATAATAAAGAGAGTGACAGCCTGTGCATAACATGAGGTTTCCCTGTCACCAGAATCTGTACCTCTCCTAATTTTCTGCCATGTGAGAGCACTCGAGAAAGCCATTGAAGTCACTCCCCTCATGCTCCGGCTTTTCCTTCACCATCATTCGAATCTTACACCCATGAAAACGATGTCGTTTTTACTTTCTTGTAGGTGAGGTAAACTCGCGCTTCCATGATTGCTTGCAGAAGCTATGAGTGCCCCTTTCGATTTAAGCAACGACGTCCTCACTCGCTCTGCTCTATCCCTTCCCTCTTTTCTTCATGGTGAACGGTGTTTTTCTCAACTTCACTGGGATATTTTGTTAATATAACATATTTAATAGGATAAAAGATAAAACACGATTACATATTCTATTATAACAACAGCAACATCGAAAACTTAATATCTAAAAATATTATTACTGATATTGCTACAATAATGAAAATTATTAAATTACCCTGAGAAAAAAACACTCTAAAACATTAACAAAAAAAGAAGCAAGAAAAAAAATTTATTATCATTATTATGGCGTTAATAATGGGGAAAAATTCAATCAAAGAATAAAAAAAGCTCAGTAACTTTAACAAAAGAGCAAACAAAAAAATAAAAAAAAACTTATTAGCTAAAAAAATCATTTGACATGAAAATAAAACAAAATCAGTAAATTGGTGACCCAACCAAAATAAACTGAACCGACTAAGCAACACTATTGTAATCCTATAGTGATTTCACTTACAAGCTATAGTAGCTAAATGATCTGTTTTAGTATATAGTATAATAATATATATACTAGTCACTTACTCGTGCCTCATCGCGGTCGGAAACATATTTTTTTAACGCAAAAAAAAATTAATTGTATGAGATTTTTTTTATTACAATATAAATTTGGGCAAAATAATAAATTTATGCAAATTTTTATATGAATTATCATTATTATTACGCAAACAATAAAATCATAAAATCATCTGATCCGAAGTACATATTAAAATAAAAATAAACACACAATAAAAAAACAAATGGAAAAAAAGAGAAATATTAATTTTAAAATGATCACCAATATAAATTAAAATTTCAGAAGTAGACCGAATAAAAATACAATACCAATAAAAAAAAAACTAAAAGCATAAATGCATAAATAGGACTAATAAATAAACATTTTCAAGAATGACCAAAAAAACAAAAGGAATTAATACCAAATAAAAAATTTAAAGAATAAGTGCCAAAATAAAAAATAATATATATAATTAATTCCAATTGAAGTACAAAATTAAAACAAATAAAAACCTTGGGACCGAAATAAATAAAGACATTTAAAAAATACAATTGGAGTGTAATTTTGTTAAAAAAATTAAAAGAATAAGGACCGAAATGAAAAGTAGCATATATGACTAATTTTAATTGGAGGAGAAAATTAAAACAAATTAAAACTTGCATACTGAAAAAAATAAAAGAATAAAAAACAAACAAAAGATGGAAAGAATAAGGACTCAAATGAAAGTCCAACATATATAATCAGTTTTGATTGAAGGGCATAATTGAAAAAAATTAAAATTTTCATCAAAGAAACCTGGAATAAAACTGAAATAAAAAGAACAAGACTAAAATAAAACCATCACAAACATAAAAGGACATACATGTAATTTCCAACGACAGAAGAGAGACAAGAGAGAAAAAACAAAAATTCAGTCCACTAACGATTCACAGACCTTTGGAAAGCGACACACGCCACATCGAGAGGCCGAGGACATGGCGACACACCATGTGACACGGTTGACAGGCAGTTTCCATTGCTAAATGACACAGCACGGGCAGCCTGACAAGCGCGTGCACGTGCAACACTATTGACTTGTCTATATGACATGTGTGTAGTGTTTTGGAAAAGAAATTTAAAAAAAGAAAATTACCTATACACTCCTAGACCAAGCAATAAATATGAAAAAAATCAGGGATGAAAGTATCAGAACCCCCCAACTTCAGGCCTTTGTTTTTGTTTTTTTTCTTGGGGTATTTGCGTAGTTTCACTGCACATAAATATGTGAAAAACTGAAGACACCCCTAACTATTCCCCTTGAAAGATCTAAAATGACCCCGGTTTCGAGGGTTAATTTTTTCAAACCAAGTGATAAATGATAAATTTCATTGTCACAATCCACAGTAATATGTATTCATGTATACAATAAAACATAGACGTCTTTTTATTTATTTTTTCTAATCTGTGTCTATGTATGTGTGTGCATGTGTGTGTGTATATATATGTATTTAGCTAAAAATGCATCCCAATCACCCTAATCACCTCCGCTAACCCATTTTGAACTTTAAAAATCAATCTTTAATGGATAGTATAATCAAATGCATTAAATTGTATTTTTTTTATATTGAATTAATTATATGTTAAGCAATCAATCAATCATTTTCAAATATTATTTCAAGGGGACTTTCACAATACAAAGACAAAATATAATATTTTTATTGGAAATGCATCATAAATTATAAATTAAAGAATGTAATGAGAAAACAACTAATGACCTTTAAAGAATAACATAGTTTTGCAAGTCACGGCGTGACGTGATAACAGAAAGCATTTGTGATACGACACAACAAGTCTCAAGTTTGGATCAAGACGTGCACTCTTGAAAGAGTCTCGAACAACCAGGATTTTACTCGTTTACTTGGACTCACAAAATGCGATTTCCATAAAATGAGTTTCCTAGCATAAAAAAAAGTTTTGTGAGAAAATAAATATAAAAAATGCATAAACATTTTAATTTAATTACGTTTGGAAGGGGAAAAATCAATAGAAACAAAGATAGAAAGTCTTATAAAGTGTCAATCACAATAAGAGCACCGACAATTCAGCATTTATTTACTTATATTTATTTCATGAGAGAAGGATAATATACACGTGGCTGCTTGTGATTGGATATTGCTCATAACAGCATCAATTAATGAATAAACTTTGTATCGACCGTAAGGTAAAGTGTATATATAGCATTTTTGAAATTTATAATTTCACCACCAGACAGAAAATAACAAGGGATTGGGACCATCTCTTCTATATTTTTTAGGATCTACATTTATTTCATCATTAATAATGATGGTCGCACCACAGTACGGCTGGCAGCACCGGTGTTATAGCAGGAATTCTATCTAGTTGATAAACTTGTTTATGTTTTTCTAAGGGAAGAAATAAATTATATAACATTGTATTAAAAGAAATAAAGGCAATGTTTGTCTAAATAAATAAATAAATTATATATCATTATATTAAAAGAAATAAATGTCTCTTGGATTCTTAAATTTGATTTAGAAACAATCAACAACTTGTAAAATTCATCCATTGTCTTGGACGTGTTTTCCATCCATTCATCATTAATAATATTTTATACTGTTCAATGAGCAAGTTTGGATATTTAAATTAAATTTGAAATCTATTAAAAATAATAAGAATATTTTTATTCCATCTATCTTGTTTTTCTCTTTTTTTTTCCATGTCTATAAGAAGAAGAAAAATCACACTTGGATATCTAGTCATCTAGAAAAAAAAAGAAGGGAATTTACTTGGTAGCCACCGACAACTCACAATTGCAGAATGAGGTTGTTTTTTAAGGTTTTTGTTTTAGAAAAAACGTTTTTTTTTTTTAAAAAATATTTTTGATATCAAAAAATAATATTAAAATATCTAAAATTGTTAATTTAAAATAACAAATAATAATTGTTTTTTTATATTTTTTAAAAATATTTTTAAAATACAGTATCAAACAACATCATAGTGTCCTATAAGTAGCAACTGTTTTTTTTATAAAAATAAATGAAAATAGTATATATATATATATATATATATATTTATATAAAATATAACAACAATACATCAAAATGAATTAAAAATATAAAAAAAACATAAAAAAAACTTAATTTGAAGCAAAATAATAAAAATAGAACACGAAAATAAATGGAATCTTAATTACAGGTAACTTGTCTCTCTCTATCGTGCTCTAACAGCCTTTACTTTATTTTTGGACAAATACAGACGCTAATAAATACATCACTTCAGTTATTTTCTAAATTAAACCTATTTTTATTTTTATTTTTATTTTTATAATGTGGTAAACCAGCGCACCAGTTTCATTCATGGTCAGCCATTACAAAAGCTACAGCTTAACCCAATAATTTGCTGATGTGTTGTCCAATGCTGACAACCTTGTTAAAAATCAACTTCTCTTTTGGTGGGCCCATCCTCCCACGCCACTTTCACCTTTTTATATTGCGGTGCAAATGAAAGTCGATTAAAATCTGATTTCTTTTTTATATATTTTTAAATTATTATTACATATTTGATGTGATTTTAAAAAATATATATTTAAAAATATTTACATATTGATGTGATTTAAAATATTTATTTTTTAAATTTATTTATAAGTAGAAATATTTCAATGATTATATATGTTGTCGGTGGTCATGTGTATACATTCTTATTTGATCCATATCCATTTTTAATTTGCTCGATATTCATTCACAGTAGATTCACTGTTTTGATATTTGAAAAAGCAAATCCATGTTAATTTATTTATTTTGCAAAAAAAAATGTTTGCAACCTATATTTTGTATTTACTAGTAGTGTAAATGCTATTCGTAGTTTTTCAAATGATTTTAATTAATTATTGACAGAGAAAACCAAATTAATAAAGGATGTTTGACACTGTATTTTAATTTATTTTTTAAAAATTGATTTTTTTTATTGTTTACTTTTAAATTTTTTTGGGTGTTTTTAAATTATTTTGATGTATTGATGTTAAATATAATATTTAAAAATAAAAAAAAGATCATTTTTGGTATATTTATGAACAAAAAACACCTTCAAAAAGCAATCTCAATCACGCTCCCAAACAAGTATTAAATCTTGTGTGTGTAATAATATTTTAAAGGGGTGATGTATTTTTTTTATAGATATTATATATGATTAAAGGGATGATTTAGTACAAGAATTATAGATTGAATGATAGAAATTATAGAATTTGGATGGGAATTGAAGATGGTATTATTTAAAAAAAAGCATGAGCTGTAGTGAAATTATATAATTTTTTATTTAAAATATCATTGATAATACTTGTATTTATTTTTTATTTAAGAAAAGAGAGTCATAACCTATTCTGACAGACAAAGACAAATTGAATGATGAAGTAAAAGAAGATCCTAATGGCTACGGTTTCAACATTGACATAACAGTAGCAGAGCAGAGGAGGAGCAGTTAAAAACCTTAACACTCACCCCTCCTCCTTAATTACCGGCTCTCTCCTCTCTTTCCATTTCCCATTACAGCATTGCCTCTCTCTCTCTCTCTCTAACGAACACACATTTTCCCCGACAAGTTTCTCTGGCAAATCGCCGGAAATCTCGTCGGAAAATAATAATAAGAAGATCTCTCTTTCTCCAAATCATTCCCATCTTCAAAACCCACATTTTCTTTTTTTAAGTCAAGCCACATTTCATTGCCGGATCAGCGAGCTTTTTATGAGAGATTGTCGATATTGAGCTCAAACTGGGATTTTTATCTGTCAAGATTTAGCTCAAATTCTTGCATATCGTTTCTGGGATTTCTTTGGATAGTGTAGTTGTTTGTTTAGGAGTTCTGTAAGCTGACGGAGTTCAGTTTTTCTGGAGATTAAAGTAATGAAAGAACATGAAGCTGGTGTCTTTGGTTATTTTAATTGAGTTTTCTTTTTTATAGAAACAAGGAAGGGTTTTAGACCTTCAAGGTTTTTTGTTTTCATTATCTTAATCAAGTTCAAAGAATCTCTGTCTCTTTTTGATTGAGCAATATCTGACAATACATTTAATTACAAAAGATCAAGTAAGGAGAAAGAGAGAAAGGAAGGAAGAAAGAGCATCTGTTGTGTTAAATCTTTAATTTGACACGTATTGAGGGAGTTGTTAAAGTGGGTTTGGTGATATTGAAGGGAAAGAAATGTTAAAAATGTGGAAGACAGAGGATTCTGTCGAGGAATGGGAGATGAAAGTGAAGATAATTGGGGGTGGAAAGGTTGATAAGTTGAAAACTTCTGTGGTATCAAGGTCTTCAATGAAGCTATGGATGATAAGGGCAATCACAACTGTCTTGTTATGGACTTGTGTGGTCCATTTGCTGGCCTTGGGAGAGATTTGGGGGCCGAGATTGTTGAAGAGTTGGCCTTCTTGTTTTAGTAATCAAGATGTTGAGCTAACTTCTGTTCCTGCCAAAGTTGTTCTGCCTCCGAAGAGTAAGTTCATAATTTCTTCGATGTCAGCTTAATATTTGTTGAGAAATTACACGAGTTTCTTGATAAAAAGGTTGTTGATATTCACAAAAGTAGAGGTGTCATGTACTTTGCTTTTATATATTTTCTTATTTTCATCTTTTCTACTAAATATTCATCGGATATAATTGCTTTATTGAGTTATTGCCCTTTCATACTGCTTATACTTTTTTTTTCTGGCATGGATTGATTTCCTGATCATGACTAAAATTAATGTTTCTGCACCATTGATGAATTTACCTGAAACTAAAATCAAGATTTTCAATTTGTGTATCTTATGGATCATTTCTAACTTTGTTATTTTAGTTTCCCTTTAAATTTCTGAAATTTCTTTTTCTAATTATAAATTTGGTAATTGTTGCTTTGCAGGAATCTACAAGAATAATGGGTATCTTATGGTTTCCTGCAATGGAGGACTCAACCAAATGCGAGCAGCAGTGAGTTGACTTCTACTTATCATAAATTATCAATATTGAAATCGCCTTTGATTTTGAATGGTCTCTATAATTTGCTGCTATAGCCATCTGAGTTATTGACACTTCTGAACATGCCATGCAGATATGTGACATGGTTGCTATTGCAAGATATCTAAATGTTACTCTTGTTGTCCCAGAGTTGGATAAAACCTCATTTTGGAATGACCCAAGGTAATGCTTACTAGTATTGTCTTGAAAAACACTTGATGTTTTTGTTTTGTTTTTTAAATATTTGCCCAATTCAACTCAGACATCCTTGTAATCTATCTGATCAATCCATTGATTTCACTGTGAGGCAGTGAGTTTCAAGACATATTTGATGTTGATCATTTCATCACTTCCTTGAGGGATGAAGTTCGTATATTGAAAGAGCTGCCTCCTAGGCTTAAAACACGAGTAAATTTGGGATTGTTCTACTCATTACCTCCTGTTAGCTGGTCAAACATTTCTTACTACACCCACCAGGTCAGTTCACTAGAATTCTAAAGTGGGCACTAGCCTTTTCATTTTGCTATGTATCTGGACCAGTGCAACTAATTTTAGAATGTTCTTGCCAACAGATTCTTCCTCTGCTGCAAAAGTACAAAGTTGTACATTTGAACAAAACAGATGCTCGTCTTGCAAATAATGGACTTCCTATTGAGATTCAAAAGTTGCGCTGCCGCGTAAATTTTAATGCTTTGAAGTTTACATCACAGATAGAAGAACTGGGTAGAAGGGTTGTTAGGATATTGAGGGAGAGAGGCCCTTTCCTGGTGCTTCATCTCAGATATGAAATGGACATGTTGGCTTTCTCTGGCTGCACTCATGGTTGCAATGATGAGGAAACAGAACAACTGACAAGAATGAGGTAATTTTCTCTTTATTATTTTGTTAACATGTTAATTTCAAACACAGCTAACTTTCACAAACTTCACTTGATCAGATATGCTTATCCTTGGTGGAAGGAAAAAGATATAAATTCTGAAATGAAAAGGAAAGAAGGTTTGTGTCCTTTGACACCTGAGGAAACTGCCCTTGTGTTAAGTGCACTTGGAATTGATCGTAATGTTCAAATTTATATTGCTGCTGGAGAAATATATGGTGGAAAAAGAAGGATGAAGGCTTTGGCAGATTCTTTTCCTAATTTGGTTAGTAGAAGGAAGCAACAAATTCTTTCAACATCTGTATGAATGAATGCCTTAATCCACCATTTTTAACCTGAAACAGGTCAGGAAAGAAACTCTGTTGGGATCATCAGATTTGAAGTTTTTCCAGAATCATTCGTCTCAAATGGCAGCACTAGATTATCTGGTGTCCTTGGAGAGTGACATATTTGTTCCTACATATAATGGCAACATGGCTAAAGTTGTCGAAGGTCATCGCAGGTAATTCATTGCGGCTATGTCCAATGATCTGAGAGTTTCGCTATAGAAAACGAACTAAAATGTCTGAAATGAACTTCTGTTGTAACCATTATACCATGTACAGCATAAAAATTGTTGCCGCTAATTCAGGTATAATCTGAAAAATAGAAGACTGCTAGCTGTGACTAAAGGTCTTATTGGTGTTAAATAATCTGGAGCTTGTAGTTGATGGATTTAATTTACTTTGTAGTGTCTAGAGTTCCAAGTAAAACGAATGATAGAAAGAAAACATCAATCAAAGGTGGTTAATTTCCGTTGTTCTTTTGATGACTTTCAGATTCTTAGGATTCAAAGAAGACTATTTCGTTGGACAGAAAGCTTCTGGTTGGTTTGATTGATCAATACAACAAAGGTTCATTGAGCTGGGATGAATTCTCCTCCACTGTGAAGGAAGCTCATGCTGATCGGATGGGGAGTCCAAAGACGCGAGTTGTTATACCAGATAAACCAAAGGAAGAAGATTATTTCTATGCCAATCCACAAGAGTGCTTGCAACTGTTAGATGAACCATTGAGAAGTACATGAACCTAGTCATGCCAATGAGATGGTCATCCCTAATAATACACTGGTGCCGGTGCATATCTTTCAAAGGAGATCCCCTAATTTATATTCCATGGAGATTGCAGGCTTAAATGCAGAGGATTGCCTCAAGTTGGATTCAAGGAGAACCAGGGATTTTATCCTCAAGTTTCCTCAAAAGTCTCACTAAAATATTTATAATGGTTCATTTTTTAATGATGAGATTGTATATAGTGGGGGAGATTGTGACAATGGAGGCCTATTATCCAATTAGCTGAATTATAGAGGGGGTTAGTACTAAATTTCATATGGGGGGGGTTTCTGGGATGTATAGCTCCATCCTTAGCTCCCTTCACATCCCCTGTCATAATTTTTTCAGCATCAAATAAGCAATAAAGTCACATTTTTCCTCTCCCTTCTCATATAACTTTGATCTCTGGTCTGGTGCATAAGAACAGTTTGTTAGAGAATAATATAAATCATATTATCGGGCCTCACTTACAAGCTTAAGCTTTTAGGTGAGATGGTTATGTGATATGGTATCAGAGCCTTGTTGACCCAGCGGTCATGAGTTCGAATCTCACCACCCTCATTCTATTTGATAAAAACTAAGCACAAGGTGATGTGGGTATGTGCAAGTTTCAAAGCTCAAAGAGCTTTCACTTGAGGGGTGTGTTAGAGAATAATATAAATCATATTATAGGGTCTCACTTACAAAGCTTACAGCTTTTAGGTGAGATGATTCCTTTAACACAGTTCACCTCTCTCTCTCTCTCTCTCTCTCTCTCTACCTCCATGCATAGTTCCATCTGCTGAACATGGGATCCATGTCTACTAACTAATCATGTCTCTTGCATGCTGCTAGCCACATGAAAAAAGTGCATCTCTTGATAAACCATTCAAAATTAGGTAACTGAAAATGAATCCCTTCACCCCCGAAAAAGATTTTAGGTTTCTACCTCTCTCTCTCTCATTTTATGGTCCAAGAGACACGTATAATAAAACTAGTCATGTGCTAGCAGGCATGAGCAGCATTTATGAAGATTAATTATATTGTTAACACTCTCATGTGGCATCTATAATCATTCTGAGGCCCCGGTTGCCGTATCTTGAAGAAACTAAACAAATAATTTATATATATTTACTTGGACACTGTTCCCAGTGTCCTCATCCAGCTATAGATTTGCAGGAGATTTTCTATGAAGCCGTATCTTACCAGCCGGCTTAGGAGACTGCAATGAATTCCATAACAGTCATTAAATGATGATATTGCTTGTTTTCTGCATTGTATAAAAATATAAGTAGAGTATGCTTCCTCCAGCTGCCATGTTCTACTTGCTAAAAGATTTATCATTATAATTATATATTTTAATCTAAACAAAATACAATAAAATGGTTTTTCTAAACAAGATTATGAACATATATAATATTACAAGAATATCATCATCAATTTCGCAAGTTCATTATATTCTCTGATTGCTCTAAAATTTTAAAATAATATATATATATATATGTCAAGAGACTCTTCGTAAAATTTCATCTCAGTCTAACGGTCGGATTAAGAGATATGATTGATATTGTAAAATTATTCATTATTTAAATAAAAAAAATCTATTTAGCCAAAACAGCACAAGCATAATGATTCCAACGCATTTCGGCTAGAATTTAACTCGAGATAAAAACGATATCGTTTTGTTTTATTTTTTCAACTAATAAAAAATATTTCGGCCGTTTTAACCGAAACAGAACGAGATTGATATCCTTAATACAAGTAGAGTATGCTTCTTCCATCTGCCATGATCTACTTGCTAAAGGGATTATACTTCAAGGGATTAGACATCATGATATATGATTATAAAATGATTACCACATATGTACTCAAAGATCAGAAGACTTTTCGTTTTCTATTTCAAGTCCAGATTCGATATCCATGGAAGGCTAGGGCAGAGAAGCAGAGAGGGGAGAAGAAAACAGAAAAATGTCTTGGTTGGAGGGGCAATAAAGGAGGTGGATGATCCAAGAGAGTAACTATTTACTGATCCAAGAAATTTCTTATCTCTGCGGATGATCCAAGAAATCACCATTCACAATGAATCTGTCTCGGTCATTACATGGATAGATACTTAAGTTCCACTAGTAACAGTGTCTGAGTGAGTGTTCAGCCACTTCAGACATAGCTTTCGAACCACACAAACCAGAGCCGAAAGTGGGGAATGATTCATTATTTCAAGTGCTCATTAATGTTAATCAAAGAAAATAAATTGTTAAATATTGCATTTGTTGAATAAGAAAAAAAAAGTAATTTCTTTCAAGCTTAGAATCATGAACATGGTGGAGGTTTTCCTATCTAAATTTATGAAGGTGCAGCGTGATCACTTGATCCTTTCCTTGAACAAAAAAAAAAATATTCTTTTTAAAAATGAATAAGAAACTTTCATGTCAAACTGTACAGCAAATTCATGGAAATGGGTCTAGGAATTGTTTGTGTTTTAAAAATATTTTCAAAAAAATATTTTTTTATTTGCTTCTAATTATTTTCTTGGGTATTTTTAAATTATTTTAATATACTAATATTAAAAATATTTTTTTAAAAATAAAATATTTATATTGTTTTGATGTATTTCTAAATAAAAATTTAAAAAACAATCATTATAACAATACTAAACAAACTCTTAGTCCTAGTTTGGTTTAGATCAACAATATCTGTAATTATTTAAAAAAAAACCAAAGGATATTATTTTAAATTTATCCAAATTAATCTATTATTATAGCTGGGTTTATTGACTTTTCCTTCGAGTTCAAACTTCAAAGAAAAACTGGAGAAAAAAAAGGTCAATTCTGCCTAGTTTTGTTACCTGAAGTCATAGTTGTTAATTATGTTCCGTTCCGGCCGGAACATTCCGTTCTGTTCAAATAACCGAGACAAAACAGCGTCGTTTTCGTCTCGGTTTTAATTCCGACCAAATTCCAGCCGGAACGCCTCGGTTCCGTTCCGGGTTCAAAATCTATTTTTTTTTATTTTTTTAAAATTATTTTTGACATCTAGACATCAAAATAATTTAAAAACACCAAAATATTTTAAATAAAAAAGAATTCAAATTTTAATTATGCTTGTTAAATTAATATTTTATTTTTTCATATATATATATATATATATATATATATATATATATATATATATAAACGATCACGACATCGAAATGGCACGTAGCTTTGGGACGAACGCTGTCAAATCGAAAACCCGAGCGGTATTGACAACTATGACCTGAACTAATTAAAAATCTCGTCCCTAAAAGAGCATGCCGATAGTCTGACCCCTGCCATAGTTTTGTAGATTAAGTGGGTATTTAGCTCTGCAGTAATTTCTATGGTTGAGGCTAACTGGAAAACCGAGGTGTTTGGATAATCTCATCCCCACAATTTTTATAACTTTAAGACCCACCAAAAATTGAGGTAAAATCTCAGTTTTCAAAAGGCATTTTTCAAATATTTTTCGCCCAAAACACATATCACACACACTGAACACAAACGAATTCATGCACGACGATCATCAGGGAGAAAAACAAAAAAAAAATGAGAGAGAGGAGACACAGACGAGAGCATGAAAATAATACACAGGGAACGATATTTTTATAGTATTAATCACAAAAATGTAACAGTCAGCACCGACAACTCTCTCTCTCTCTCTCTCAAACATAGGCATGTCTGCAGTCCTCTCTTTCCTTCAATACCAGTAGTCACTGGCGAGCACCAGCAGTTGTTTCTTCGGCACCAAAGACCATTAGGTCTCCTAGTGACCTTAATACTAGGTGACGATTTCTAACAATTATAGTCGTAATTTTACGACTATAAAAACCCATTTTACTGTGCGTCGTCTCCCCTCTAGGGATGGCGGGCGCGTGAAGCGCGAAAAAAGGTCATCGCGACAACTATAATAGAAGGAGATCAGAAGATGATATGACTTTTGCCAAATATGATTGTCATCCTAATTTTGTTCCTGATGAGATTTTACCATATATTGTTCCTCGATTAAATAACCAAGATTTACAGAGGCCTTCACGTATGAATTTAGTTCATAATAGAATTGCAAGCACTTTGATGAAAGAATAAAAACAAGTGTCTAATTTACTTGTATTATTAATTATATTATGTTATTATGAATTTATGATTATTAAATCTACAATATTTAAAAAACAACACACACACACATATGTGTGTGTTTGTTTTTTAAAATAATTTTCACAAGTTGATAACAATACGAAAAAAACATAGTACCATACACACGAAACTGTTTTTTAATAAACCTCAAACTTAATCACAGTTTTAACCAAATACTTTTAATTTTTAGTTATAAATTTCAACTAAAAAGTATTTATTATGAAACTAATCTTTTTTAACCCTAACCACAACAATAACTGCAATACTAATCAAACCTTAAAAGGTGAAAGCCTTTCAACCCTAGAAAACAAAAAAAAGTAAAAAGTAAAAATATTGAAAGCCATACAGCTTCTCTCAGCTCGAGGAAATGTTGGGTTTGGGCTTTGAATTGGGCTGCTCATGATGGGGGTAGCCTTTCCCATTTATATACGATAAAAAAATCAAGCCCTAGCTATAATTCGAAACCAAATTGCATCAAACTTTTGAAATACTCGTAAGAATATCATCTGTGCACTTCTAGATGTTGATGATCCCATGATTAAACCAAGGGATAATTTGAACTTTAAGGGATTATTCTAATAATAAAAAATTAAAATTAAAAAATATATTCACTTTATGGTTCAAATTTAAATCCCATTAGCTTTATTTTTCTTGGATCATGTCTCCTAATATAAAAATTAATGACTTATCTTCTTCGCGTTAGAAATTTCTATGGACACGTAGACAAGAGTCGGAGATTTAGTCAAAACACGTGTAAATAGTCTACACCATCTTCTATGGTCACTAAAAAGTCTGTTTGCTTTACAGCTTCAAAGTTAAAAATCCCACCAACTATATTTATTCAAGTCATGTTACTAGTGTAAAAACTAGTAAATTTATCTTGTTTTATTATAAAAAATTTATATAAACACGTGTTTAAAAGTCTAGAGATTTAATCAAAACACGAGTAAGTAAACACGGACAACCCAGTTAAAAAAAAAAGTCCGACGCCATCCTTCATTGTCCCCAAAAATTGCATACACATCTACATGTAAGAAGCTACCAAATGCTTTATTTCTGTGTTTTATCCATATTTCAGCAGCTATTATCTAATAGTTAGGGCCTGTTTGGGAGAACGGTTGCGGTAGCTATTCAAAGTGCTTTACGTGCCGAAATACATCAAAATGATATTTTTTTTATTTTTTAAAAATCATTTTTAACATTAGCATATCAAAATGATCTAAAAACACCAAAACATATTCATTTAAAATGAAAAAAAAATTAATTTTTATGGAAACGGCGTTTGAAACGCTGTCCCAAACGGGCTCTCAATATACACTACAAAATGCCCTAATGAGGTGGTAGAAACTTTGAAATTAACATTCGAAATAGACTATGTTCAAAAAATAAATTAGATTTGAGAAACCTTATTTCATTTTAGATATTTTTTTTATAAATTCAGATTAAACAAATAAAATTTTGATTTTAAAATCCTGACTCGAACTTTATATCTGACGAATCTGAAACTCCTGGAGACTCTATTGTTCAGAACCTCTCAACCACGCGCCCCTGAAAACTGGCACCGTGCAAGGCGTTTTATTCAGAGCCAGAGTTTTCCACAGAACCATCGCCTGTCAGCTCATCATCAACTAATCAAAGGTTCTCAGAAACATATTGCAGGCCAGGAATTCTCGAAAAGTTGATAGCAGTAAATGATCCAATCAGGCTGTCTCCCTGGTGGTGAGGAGGAATCGGTCTTTTCCCACAAAACTTTGAACAAAAACAAGATTAAAAAAAACATTTATTTATATCTCACACCTACCGAAGATGCCATTTTCTGTTTTTATTCCTCTTCTTCGAGCTCAGATTAACATTTCTCCTGAGAAGTGGTAATAAAATAGCCACTTGATCTGCCAAGCTGGTTTAAAATTCACCCAGGATGAACGCCTTGTTTACCGCGGGCTGTTTCGCGGAAGAAGAATTGGGCAAAGATTATCAGATTGTAATAAGCTTCACAGATGGGGCATGATAAACCGCTTGGTGGTTTTCGTCGATCGTTTGCCGGTTTTGACCAGTACTGCTACAGTGATTGAAAACATGAGTTTTGGAATGAGTCCAAAACGTGCGTATAGTGGACGTAAAAGAAGAAGAAAACACATACGAACCCTTCAACTATCTAGAAAAAGAAGATTCAGTCATGTTTTGAATTTCAGTCCAGATTGTTTTTTAATTTTTTTTTGTTATATTAAAATATATCTTTTATTTTAATTTTTTTCAATGTATTAAAATGATATAAAAAATAATTTTTTTTATTATTTAAAATCATAAATAAGATGAATTATATCGAGTTAATTCCTTTTATTTATTTAAATAAAAATATTATTTATTTAAAAATATATCAAATTAAATTTTGATCAAGTTGACATGGATTAAGCTGATCTATTGAACACATTAAACATGATCAACTCGAGTTGGCATGCCGAGTCCCTTTTTATAAATAATAAATCTTAACAAGCAAGATTTTCTCGAGAAAAATGCAAAATCCAAAAAATGAAAGTAACCACCGAGCGTTCAGGTCAGTTGGCTAGAGGGCAGTCTTGGTTTAACCAAGGTCACGAGTTCGAGACTGTACTTGTCCTTGGGTATGCAGTGACGCTTTGTGAGAGAGCTTTGTCGCCCTTACGGGTCTCTCCCGACTTTAAATCCGGATTAGTCAGCTGTGGCCGGATTACCGGATGGTAAAAACCAAAAAGAAAGTAGCAAATGTGTATTCTTACATCAAAATGTGTATTTGTCTTTGTTTTAGATTGTTTGAAATATAAAACGAGCAACACGATGACTAAGTCCATTGATCTATTGGAATTGATGGGCCCATAGTATTAAACTCATTACAAATGATGAGATCTCAACAAAAAATAAACAAATCTCAACGCAAAGGATAATGATAAATGAACCTATTTTTCTTAATCTATTGGCTCAAAAGTCAATGAATTGGGGACTCGTATGCAAAGTATTAATAAAAGTAGGACCAAAAGACAACAATGAAACAGCACAAAAAGCTGGTGAAGTGACGGAGAGGGCTGAGCACCATGGCCACGACCAATAACACGGTTTCCTTTTTGAGTAAATTATTGTTTAATACTTTATTATTATTATTATAAAGTTATAACTTAGTCATTTATATTTTCTGTAATCTATAACTTAATCCCTCAATTGTTTTTTCTCTGAACCCTAATTATTACTGTGTTTCTACGATAATCAAATGGTATATTTGGGATTTGAATATTTTCTTTATTTAATTTCATGTTTTTTTTACTACTATGCTTTTTTAGTTTATTTTTTTATTCAGGACATTTAAAGTTTTTATATTTTATTTCATATAAAAAAACATGAGGTTTTGTGGGTATTAGATATTTTCATGACTTGTTGCATCAATATAAAATTTATTTTATTTTATTTTTATTTTTATTTTAAATCATTTTTTTCAGTGTTTTTAGATAATTTTCATGTACTGATATTAAAAATATTTTTTAAAAAATAAAAATATTATTTTGATGTATTTTTTTTTTATGAAAAACACTTTTAAAAACAACCTCAACCACACTCCCAAACAATCATTAAAAGTTTTAATAGCATTTTAACAAGAAAAAAAAAGTGATCAATATATAAAACTATGTTCGAATAATAATTTTTTTATTGAGATTTGAACTCTGGCGACAAGTTCTTTCTAACATAAAAAGATAAATATCTATAATGAGAATGCTGATGCTTTATAAGCTTTTTGGTAAATGAAGATATAAATAAATAAAAAATAAATATTTTCATAGTTTTTAAAGATTTTAACGTGCTGCTTCCGTCAATGTCAGAAACAAATATAGCATATGTTTTAATAAAACAAGGGTCGTAGTCAAGGGATCGAGTTATAAATTTTCAAAAATAAAGGACTATATTGTAATAACACTCAAAATATAAGTACTAAAGAATGATTTACTCCTGACTTTATTCCTTTTGCCTTTTGGACCTAAACCTACAGCCCAACACTTATTCACTAACCGAATTTTCGTTGGCCTTCTTTTTATTTTAATTTCCAATTCAAGCCACCATTTAGGACACTTTATTTTCAGTTGTCCTTGGTCTTCGTCTTTACAGTTTCCATCTTCAACCAGGTCATAGTTTTGAGGCCTGTGCTCTTGACATTTCATTGAAAAATCGAGAACAAATTTGTTAAACATGTGTGTTGTATTGCAGGGACAGTGATCAGCTGTTTTGAAAGGTATGTTGTGGCACTTTCATTTTATTAAGCTTCTTGATTTTGTTTTCATGGTTTGGTTTTGATCATCGACTTCTTGCTGTTTTTTTTTTTTGTGTGTGTGTTTTGTTGGATTTTGATTGTTGGGGTGAAGCTTTAGAGAGAAACCATTTTATAGTTTTGATGGAGAAGTTTTAGCGGTAGAAAAACATGAGGTTTTGTGGGTATTAGATATTTTAATAACTTGTTGCATCATTATAAACGTATGATCCATGTTGGGATTTGCTAGCTTTCAGTCTGAACTTAATTTAAGGTCTTATGAGATACATGGAACTGTAGTTAGTATATGAGCAGACACTGAGTATATTGAGTAAAGATAGGCATTGCATTGATGAGATTTCTTGATTGCATTTCTTGTGCATATTTTGTGGCTTTATCTTGAATGATGCATGGGAACACGGTTTACTGAAATTTGGAAGTAAAATATTCCTTCTATGTTGTTATAAGTTGTAATTATCAAATGTGTTGTTGCTCATTGTTTAGTGCATTTGAATGATGAATGAAGCGGATTCGTATTGTTGAGTTTTTGCTAAATCACACTAGTATCAGAGGAATAAGAAAATCTAGATGTACACATCCTTGAAACCTGGTTGAAAATTTTCTGTTTTGAAAGGCAGCTGTTAAGCAGCAGAGTTTTGTCTTGTCATCGTCTTTGTTTTTCCAACCTTTTCCATTCTCTCTTTGATGCCCCATCCTGTTAATTGATAACTTCTGAAGTCAAACTGTATACTTTCCTTTTGGACTTTGTTTTCGCCTCTGGTTCATTGTATAAGTATGCGTATTCTTAGGTTTATCTTGCTTAGGTATCCGTTACCTTTTCATGCCTGGAAAACACATGCTTTTATAAGATAAAATGTTCTGTTTAATGCTGCTTTTCAGCTCCTTGGATTCAGCACCTTAAATCATGCACGGTTGCAATTATTATTTGTTACTTTACAAATGTGCCCAGTCAATAATTATAATCCTTGTGGCAAGTAAGCATTTCCAACTGTAATACTTGCAAGCAGGAGAAAGGCATAGGGTGAAATCAAATTATTATTTTTTATATTGTTGGTGAACTATGTGCTTTCTGGCAGTTGTACTACTTTTCTGGGGAAAATTCTTTCATTTTACCTGATATTTTTGTTTGTTTATGGCAGTGAGACTGCTGAACTTCTCAACTCAAGATGTATTCATTGTCTGAATTTCAAAAGAGACCAAAGAATGGTTCGTAAAGCTGATTTTGTTGTTATTGGGATCTCCGTTGGTTTGGCCCTTGGTATCTTGATAGCTTCACTTGCATTTTTCGGCCTAAGGTGGTACAAGAGGCGTGCTTATCTCCGACGATGTTCAAATGATCGTAGTCTTCCAACTCTTCCAATACGCATGAATGGCTTGGGTACAAGCAACGACTTTAGTGCCTCTCTTGCAAATTCCATCACCATCCCAGGAACAGAAAACCCTCAGAAGAGCTCTCAGGTTTCTTCTTGGTGGAATCATCACAGTAAAGATCGGTTTGCTTCTGCATCAGGCATACTTAGATATTCTTACAAGTACGTAAATCTCTAGAAGGGAAGCAAAGTTTTGTTATTGCGCTGCATTATAAATCAACTTATGATATGTGTACCGACACTTTTCTTCTTCTTCTGAATACTTCATTGACCATATACAAGTTTATTTCTAAACATGTTCCTTGATAAAGAAAAAGACTCCACCCCTCTTACTCTATTGAATCTAAATAGATATTACATGTAGGCTTCAGAAATCCATCATCCAATTTGTAAGGCTTAAGTTGATGTCTTAATTTATTGGTTTTACTTTTCCAGGGATATTCAGAAAGCTACTCAAAGTTTCACGACAGTTTTGGGACAAGGTTCATTTGGTCCCGTATACAAAGCAGTTATGCCTACTGGAGAAATATTAGCTGTAAAGGTGCTTGCATCTAACTCAAAGCAGGGGGAGAAAGAGTTCCAAACAGAGGTACCACATTGCAACACTTATACTCAAGTACATGTAGAACATAGAATCGCTGCAAGAGATGCCTCTGTGGCATGATTAAGACATCTATCTCATTCTAAACTCACAAATTTGATTCTACTGAGCTGCCTGCCCCCCCTCCCTCCCTTTTTTTTCTCTCTAAATACTACAATACAATTTATAAATTTGAAGACACTGTCGAAGATAATAAGGATCTACAATGATATTTTTCATCTTTTCTAGTTGTGGCTTGCATTACTTTTTAATATTACCAGGAAAAACTCTCGAAAATAGTAAAAGAATATCAATCTGACAGGGGACACATTCTGGGGAAGCAAGTCTGTTTGACTATTAATTCATAAATGTTATTAAACTCAGTAATGTTCAAAAATCAATTACACTAATCCAAAGAAATATTTCTGCTTCCAAAAGATACTCTCTGCAAGTTTCTGGGAAAATGAGGAACTAAATGCATAAAGGCAGCCTTACAGAGCATTCATTTCTACCCAATTGTTACAAATTTTGCTTTTATATCTTCAAATCTTTGCAATTTTTCTTGCATTTAATGCTCTAAAGTTCATAGAAAACATATCGAGTAGTCATTTTTTAGCCTGGTCATTTTGCAGGTATCTCTATTAGGAAGGCTGCACCACCGGAATCTTGTGAATTTGTTAGGATATTGCATAGATAAAGGAAACCACATGCTGATCTATGAGTTCATGAGTAATGGGAGCTTAGCAAACCACCTTTATAGTAAGCTAAAAGGCCTACACTTATTTTATTCTTTATATTTGTGATGAAACACCTATTGTTATGTAACCATATATTATGAAAAGAGCACATATAGAAACCGCGTTGACCATTATGGTATAGGGCTGCTATCTTTATTTCTGGTTGTGCTAATTTGAGTGGTGCCAATCTTATAATTCTCTTTAACCTGTGCAAATACTGTTGGTTCACTAGCTAATAATTTTTGGACTCTACTTTTTTCTATAAAAGGGTGACTATTGATGAGGAAATGGGATTTTATGATGGCAGAGTTCCTAAATGACTTTGTGCACAATGCATTGTGTTAAAATGTGCTACATGTGGGTGCGGATCTTCTATGTTTGCCATTTTGGTAGCATTAATGTTTTGCTTTTAGACCTGTATGGTCAATTCCATCCAGTCAAATATGGCTGTTTTCTTTTTCTTGTCTGAAGTAAAGACAACCAAACTCTGCAAATCACCCTCGGCTCTAGTGGTGGAGTAACATACTGGGTTCAAATCCCCATTCCCTCTTCCCCAAGACTACGTTTCCTTTTGTAGCAATAAAAAAGAAGTGAAACAGCCATCAATTTTATAGCAAAACAGTATGCGGATATTATTTATCTGCTTTTGGTGGTTGTGGTATCTGCTGAATTCTACATATAGGCTCACACTGATGCATGAAGTTCATGAAGAGTGCAACGATATTTTTGTAGATATAATGTTTGTTTCTTGCAACTTTATTTCAATGTTGAGTTTTCCAACTAGATTTGAAACTAGGTCCATTCTGCCTCTTTCATAAATAAAATGATTTTTTTTTCTCTTTTTAATTCTTTGATACTGAACACTTTGGCCGTGCATGTTCCAGATAATGAAGAACAATTTTTGAGTTGGGAAGAAAGAATTCAAATTGCTCTTGATATTTCACATGGAATTGAATATCTTCATGAAGGGGTAGGTTGAATACAGAATCTGTTTGTTGTCTTGGTGGAATGCTGGATTTTCTTGTTCCATTAATATGACCATTATTCTGGCACAGGCAGTCCCGCCTGTCATACATCGTGATTTGAAGTCTGCAAACATATTGCTGGACCAGTTAAAGAGAGCTAAAGTAAGCAAGCTATCATACTAACATTAACTTATTTTTAATGCACTATAATATTGCCTACCTATCCTTATACCAATAAATCAAATGACCACCACCTCGGGATTTGAAACTTGAACCTCTACATACAAAGTGGAAGCTATCATACTAACACTACTGATTTTTAATGCACCATAATATTACCTATCCCTAGACCAACAAATCAAATGACTGCCACCTCAGGATTTGAAACTTGAACCCCTCTGCATACAAAGTGAAGCTCTTTGATAATTAAAATTTGAGATCCTGCTGATTAAAGCTTTTGCAGCTAGTTTACTGCTGTTTAATTGGTATTTTCTGAAGTATAAATGCTAGAAACATAAATTAGTGAAAACACAGGTAAAGTCTCGTGTTGTGTATTGCTGTGATTGACCTCAGCTGGCGCCCTCATGTGTAGGTAGCTGATTTTGGACTTTCAAAGGAAGAGGTCTTTGATGAGCAAACTTCTGGATTGAAAGGCACATATGGCTACATAGATCCAGTGTATGTATCCACAAACAAGTTTACAACGAAGAGCGACATCTACAGTTTTGGTATTATCATCTTCGAACTTATTACAGCCATCCACCCGCAGCAAAACCTGATGGAATATGTTAATCTTGTAAGTCTTGCACTCTCTTCTAACTAGCAGATTTCTTCTTTCGATAATTTAAAACTATCCGAACCCCAAAATGCCTTTTTTCTTTTTTCCCTCTTGGAAGGCTGGTATGAGTCCAGATGGTATTGATGAAATACTAGACAAGAGGCTGGTTGGAGAATGCAACATTGAAGAAGTGAGGGACCTAGCTTCCGTTGCCCACAAATGCTTGCAAAAATTCCAAAGGAAACGACCCTCGATAGCAGAAGTTTCACAGGCTATACTGAAGATAAAACAAAGGTGCCTTGCCAGGGAAGACACCATGTCTATAGACGTTGCACGAGTTCTAACCAGGATAGAGGATCAACAGGTTGAGTTGAGCAGGATGGCCAGCATAAAAGATGCGGAGTGAATTCTTAAAGGATCGTTTTGCACTTCTGCTTCTTTTCTCTGTTCTAATCTCTCCATGTCCCGCACTCATCAAACTAGCATGAGCATGGTATACCAGATAGAAACCGATGAGTTCCTTTTGCCTACTCGAGTTAAAGGTCCCTTCAAGATTCAAGGCAGTTATTAACTCGATCATTTTATAATTAATTTTCTTTTTTTTTTCTCACAATTTTATTATACTTGACCGCATAGAACGAGTTCAGTACTGAAAGATGGGTCATTGCATCAGCAGTTCACACAATAAATTTTGTAGATATTTCGTCTTTTATGCCCTGAGAAACTCTTTTGAAGAAGATTCGTCAAGGAAATTTTGTAGTTTTGAAAGCTGCAATTGCTATACGCACACACACTCGCACACAATTTTATCTTTATCAGCAACTAGAATCCCTTGCAAGTTTCATGTATTCAGTGTCATTTGGGTTTCGAAAAAGATGATATCTTGGTTCTCCAAGCTTGTTGGGTGTATGATTAGGTACTCATCCAACAAAACCCGAAATCATCTTATCTTTCTATTTTTCTTTTTTCCTAATGGCAGGACCTAGAAAATATTTCAAGTGTGATGGGATCCTAGCAAACCCTCTTTACAATAAGCAAATAATGGGAGCCGCATGCATGAAATAAAATTTTATAAGACATAGTATTGTTAACCACATTGAATTTGGTTCATCTAGGGATGGATGGTCCAGATCGCAAGTGAGATTAATCAATTTTATGTATTTGAGTTTGATCCATTAAGCACTACTCATGCAGATGAAAAATGATGTTCTCACCTGAAACTCTCTCTGCTCATCATCTCGCCAATCTCAGCCTTAAGGAAAATTGTGCAAACAACCAAGAATCCGAGGCATGCCTCTCGAATCAATGGTAGTTCCCTCCGGAGCATACCAGAATCTTGGAAAGGCTCAGGATTATTTATATACTCAAAGTTCATCATCAGAGAATGGAATCGATGCTTTCCGCCATTGGATCCACTCAAAGTATGGATCCTCCAAACTTTCAGGAAGGCAAAGGCCATGATCAATGGGAATGAGCTCCACCTGACCAAACCTCCCAATCCCATCAAGCTTCTTGACTAGAAGGTTCACTTTAAGTTTTTAGGTGAGATGATTCATTGACATGGTATTGAAATCTTGTTGATCCAGCGGTTACGAGTTCGAATCTCACCGTCCTTATTCTATTTGATAAAAATCAAGCGCAAGATAATACGAGTCTGTGCAAGTTTCAAGTCTAAAAGGTTTTCACTTGAGAGGATATATTAGAGAATAATATAAATCATATTCTGAGATCTTACTCAATAGTTTAAACTTTTAGTTGAGATGGTTTCTTGACAGTCGCTGCTAACGATCCGTACATCTAAAATTCCTATACTATGCACAGCAGTGACAAGAAAGCTTGAAGTCCCATTGTCACTGGCATCAAAATCATGAGGTATGAACTGCTGCAACGATGCAATCTTTGCTGACATGGATTTCTCTGTTGATTTTTATTTCCATCAACACCATCATCGACATTGAAAATCCTCATTGCTTTCACAATGTCATTTACCATTTGTTTTACTTCAGCAAAGTGCTCTGAAAAACCTAGTATCTCAATCAAGCCACTCCATTCATCCTGCTGAAGATCATTCCAAGAGGGTCTTCTATGCATAGAATTCTTCCAGAAGGTTTCCTTTCCACCATTCTTTTAGTCACCCAAAACTGATTAAAACTTGTAAAATATTTGAAATCAACCATTTTTTCGGTCCATATGGAAACTCAACATCGGGAGAGAGGAAGAGTTTTTGGTGGAGGTGCACATGCTGCAAGTGCCGAATCACTTTCTTCCATTATCAATAGCTTTCATATCCTCGATAACTCCATCCATCGTCTTGATCTTGAAACAGAGTAACGCTGCATCGATAGTCTTGAAGTTCGAGGTGTTGTTGTTCACATGCTCAGTTAATGTTTGTACTTTCGTTGCCATTATTTTTAAAAATATATCTTAGATTTTTAAAAACATAATTTTTAAGATTATTATATAAAAATATAAAAAAAACACTAAAAAAATCATTTTTTTTCAGAAATATTTTAAAAACACAGTGCTAAACACTGTTTTAATAAACCTGAAATATGACGACAAAGAATTTAATATCCACCTTTGCATGCTAAAAAAGATAGGTACAGCAGGTTTTAGTGCAGGAGAGGTTTTTTCCTTTCCAAAAAATCATGCTGCCCCTCTTTACTCTTTTTAGAGCCCCACATGAATGAATATATATATGTGTATATATATATATATATATGTCACATGCTTTTCTGCACATCATAATGACCGAGAAAACAAAAGAGGAGAGGCAGACAGGTTAATTTATGGATCTGGAAGGAGGAACTTGAAGAAGCCCTGGAGGAGCAACACATGACAAGATTTACCGGCAACTGCATGGCAGAGATCATACTTTTCTGCTGCATTTCGAGAATGTAATTAAATTATCCTCAAAATAGACCATTCAGGCTGCAATGTACTCTCTCCACAGGCCCAGGACGAAACACATTTTGTTTGGAATGCATATATATATATATATATACGGTTATGTTTGAAAAGTATTTTTGGTTTAAAAATATATTAACAAAAATATTTTTAATATTAAGTATATAAAAATATTATTTTTTTAAAATTTAAAATAAAAAAAAATTAAAATATTTTTGAAAGAATAAATATTATCCACGAGATTTGTTGCTGACATTAACCCCATCAGCCAGATGACATGACAAGTCATAGCTGTTCCCCCTTTCTCTTCCCCATTTAAATCCCACAGTGATTACCGAGTAAACCCCACCTTCTACTTTTTGCCCTAAATATTTTTGCTGCTTGGAGGTATCCGCTGCTCCACTTCTCTTTCCCATATTTTTTTAAAGTTTATTTTTAACATTATCAAATTATATTAATTTATTTAACAATATTTTTAAATAAAAATTAAAAAAAATCGCAAAAGTAGACAAACACTGCCCTAGCGCTTTCATATATATAAAAACAAGCCTCCGATGTCACGGACCCAACACCAAAACTTTGAAAATTTGACCTTTTCATCTGCCGAGGGCATCACCCAAGTACTTAAAAGGACTAAAAGCTGATTTCTTTTTATGTTTTTTTTTTTAAAAATATATTATATTTTTTAAATCATTTCAATATACTAATAAAATATTATTTTAATATATTTTCTAAATAAAAATCAATTACAAATACCACAAAACCTTAGAAGGGCTTGCTTCTTAATCTATCATAACATTATAATCAAATTTAAAGCACCATTATTGTTTTTTTTGTATTGAGATTATATTTAACTACATTTTAAAAATACATTAAGCTTAAAAAGAATATTATAGTAATAGTTTTAATGTGCTGATATAAAAATATATAAAAAATTAATATCTATTAAATAACATATTACCAAAACAAACAAATAAGATGTGTAGCTTAATTTATTTTTCCTTGGAAAAATGGAAGTACCCAACCTGTACCACCAGACATTTCAATCATGTACACAGTAAGCCAGTGGTACTGATTAGTAATTAAAAAAGTTATATCTTTCTTGATTGATATGAGAGTGGTTAGATCTGGGTAAATCTTAAAAAAATAATAAAAAATCAATTTTTGTCTGAAAATTTCCATCTAGGCATTTCTGTAGCCTTTTAAGACACGTCTCATACGTGTGCTTGGTGCTTGAACTCTCTCTCTTCTGTGACTCTTGACTTCCACTACTCTGTCTTCTCCACTTCTTCGAAGTGACTTTCTTTTTTCTACAAGCTTCTCTCTTTAACATTCAAAACACGCAAAAACTAGAAAGGTCGGATCTTTACTGGTTAATATCCATGAAAGGAGAAGGGAAGATGGTGATTATGTCCAAAATGAAGTGGGTTGGTTTAATTGGGCTAGTTCTGTCAGCCTTTTCTCTCGTTGTCCATTTCTTGCTTGCTAGATACACCGTGGGAGGCATTTCTGATTACCAGTCTTCAGTCACAATCTTTTCTTGGAGACCCATCTTTGAAAATCCTGAGTTTGCCAAGAATGTATGCTCCACCACTACTCATTATCAATATCTTAATCGTTTGCTTATATCATAATGTTTGTGTTGTTGAGATTTGGATTTGGTTTAGTGGGTTTTGAGATGCTTTCTTTCTTAGTCTGGTTGGTTGTGGGCATCTCTATGTTTTCTCTGTTAGTATGTTAATGCAGCGATCAAGTTTTTGAGTTTTGTCTTTGCTGTTCAGTGTTATAAGGTTTTGTGTGGATCTAAGCAGACCTTTCCACGAAGAGGCCGCATTTTTTTATTTGATTTTGGAGAGATTTTGTATTCCTGGCTTAGTTTGGATCCGTTTTCTAATATTTTGTAATCATTTTTGGGTGGTACTTGTGAGATTTTTAGACTTACAGAATGAGGATCACATGGTCTCTGATTCACTTTTGCTGTTAATATGTGGTGCAGAGTCCCTTGTACAGAAGACTATGGGGTCAAGTAAGGCGGCTTGAATCTTTCCATCCAGATGCAAATCCAAGAGGATATTATGCTGGTCAGCTTTCATGCCAAGGATTTTATAATTATAAGAAATGTGGTCCTGCAATGTTATGACCTCAGCTAGTTTGTCTAGGTTTTCTAATTACGAATACAATATAATTCACTTCATTATCATACTGCTACTTCAAGTTTATCTCGGTTTTGTAACTCTTTAAGGACTGCAGAGTTATTAATGATATTGGGGCCATAACTTAATTTGTTTCTGTGGAAAATTGGTAGGTTCTGTCTAGAAACAGTCTTGAGATCTTTCAAATTTTGGGAGAATAAACTTTGGAGTAGGTTTCTACACACTGGAATCAGTATTATAAACCTAACTGGTATTGGAATTTAAAGAGCTTGTATGATCCTGGAGATGGGAATTGCTATCTGATGGTTTTTGGAACTTAAACAGCTCGAAAATGGAACGGGGACCAAGCTGTTTTCTATTTTAGTTGCTAAGCTATGCTGTTATTTCAATGCTTTTTTATGAATGGCATGCTAGGAGAACTAAAAAAACTTGAGCAAAAGCCTGTGGCAATTGGATTTTGCATTTCGTTTGCACTTGGATAAGAATTTGCATTGGAGAAATGGCACAAGTGAAATTTGGCCAAGAACATGTTGTGTGTATGACCTAATTGCTTTGAGCTGGTTGTGGCTCCATGCACAATTCATTCTTTTTGTGTAATGGCAGTCAATCCCGTGCTGCTGTATATTTGATGCATTTTAGTTTAATATTGAGTTGGCATTTGTTTTGATGTGTCTACCCCTGCATAACATGTTACCTTTCCATTTTTGTTTATATGGATAGAGTTGGATTATGTGGTCTTCTAATCAGAATCTCTGATGTTGTGACGCGACACAAAAGTGGATGATGAGTAAACTAGGGAATTGTTGTTCCTAGTCAATTATTTTATGCTATGATTTTTGTCTTGTTTGTTCAAGTTTATATCATATGCAGCATGAGTTCCTAACTTGAATATGCATACAACAGATCCCCGATCAGAATCAAGTGGGTATGTGTTTGTTAGGATACAAGGTGGATTCCATGAAATAAGGAATTCGGTGAGGCTAACATGCTCTAATTTGCATTATTTCCTATCAATGTGTAACAAGGTTAGTCTTACCTCTGAATCTTGTTGGTCTTTCAGATATGTGATGTGGTTGCAATTTCTAGGCTTCTTAATGCTACTTTAGTTATTCCTGAGATCCAATCAACGACAAGCAGCAAAGGAATCAGGTGACTCCTTTTTTGTTATTAACTCTCACAAAATTTGTATCTATGGAAAAATTAATTTAATCATTAAAAATTCATTTTATGTCAATTTTATGAAATGATCATTGCAGCTCCGAGTTCAAGAGTTTTGCATACCTATATAATGAGGATCAATTCATGGCAGCTTTGGTGAAAGACGTTAAAGTTGTGAAAACCCTTCCTCAAAATCTTAAAGGTGCAAGGAGGAAAAAAAAGATCCCATCATTCAGAGTGCCTAACTCAGCTTCACCATATTTTTATTTGCATCATGTTCTCCCAGTGCTTAATAAGCATGCAGTGGTCGAATTAGTTGTTTCTGAAGGGGGTTGCTTGCAGGTACTTGATTTTCAATCATTGTTTTCCTATAGGCGTGGACATGTAGTTATATCTAAAACTTGATACTCAGAAATCATGTATAGATTTATGTATACTTTATTTTGCTTCATTTTTCTTATTTCTTTCTCCTCGCACTCTTTGCTTTTCCAATCTATTTGGAGTAGTTCATGATATTCCCACACCAGCATCTTACCTGAACTTGGCTTTGGGCATTCATGTACTTGAGCCATGCCACTGTGTCACCAAAGTGTAGGCGAGATGGTGTAAATGGAAAATAATGCTGTGGTGTTCTTGTTCTTATTTTATCTGTAAAGAAATAAAGCTTGACCAATCTTGTTGCCTTAAACTGTTTTAAGTTTGCTTTTTCCCCAATGATGTGATTGTTAAGAGTATAATATAATCATATTATGGGACCTCACCTATCAGCTTGAGCTTTTAGGTGAGATGGTTCCTTAACAGTGATCTGCAATATATTTATCCTAGTTGTGGAGTCCGTAGTCACAATCTTCTTTGCAGCTAATATTTCCTGATGAGATACTTTGCAATCCTTCTGGTTTTTGGAAATTGGGATTTAGATTTTCTTTTCTGAATATGATTACCATCTTTCTGCTACATCATGTGGCTAGGAATATTACCATCTTTCTGGTCCTGATTTAGGCTATCCTTCCACCCCATCTTGAAGAATATCAAAGGCTGAGGTGCAGAGTTGCTTTTCATGCCTTGCGGTTTCGTCAAGAGGTCCAGGAACTTGCAACTAAAATGTTGCACAGGTCAATGACTGCTCATCATTTAATTGAAATATTTATCAGTCATTTTCTTTCGGTGGTTTCTGAACTGTCCACTTAGTTCAGGTTACGGGCTCCTGGTCAACCATTTATAGCCTTTGATCCTGGTATGACGAGAGATGCCTTGGCGTACTATGGCTGTGCTGAACTCTTCCAGGTACCTGCACCAATTCCTGAATTTATTATTGATTTTGATTTTTGGAAACCTTGTACAGCAAAGCTTACCTTGCATTTAACTGTGTTGTGTCTTGGAGCTCTTCCTAAGGATGTGCACACTGAACTTATTCAGCACAAAAGAGCTTGGATGAAGAAACGAGGGATTGTTAAGGGGAAGCTTTCTGTAAATTCAGCCAAACAACGTCTTAATGGTTCATGTCCATTAATGCCAGAAGAGGTAAGAGTGTGTGTATCAGATTTTCTCCTGTTTAATATTTCATGCATAGGAAATGTGCTTCTGATTCCTCCAAATGTCCATTTTAGGAAGCTTAATTTTTCTGCTGTTTGTTTTGTGCCTTGGAATTTTTTAAGAAAGTAGAGGAAAACACTACATTTTGAGGTCATTATTGTCACTTTAGCTGTACAGGGAGGGGGGTCATTGCTGGATTTATTTTTTCAGCAAGGTCAACCTTTCATTGCCTAATCATTGATTGGGTGATGGAACAAGCTTATGATGATGGTCCTATTACCAAAAAATGGCTGCTTCAAGTCTAACCTTTTTGTTTAAAAAGAAAGCATTTCAATAAATTCTAAGTGCTTCTTTGGTCTAAATTAATTGGTTTTCTACAGGTTGGTATTCTTCTACGTGCATATGGATATTCATGGGACACAATTTTATATATCTCCGGGGGAGAAGTTTTTGGTGGCCAGCGGACACTGATTCCTCTTCATGCCATGTTTGAAAATACTGTTGATAGAACTTCTCTCAGTGCTGCATGGGAGCTGAGTAGAATTTATGGTCGTGAAGTTAACCTTATTGACACTAAATTAAGGCCTCCACCTCTTGTGCAAGAAAAAAAGCTTGGAGAATGGAAAAATGCAGGCCTGCGTCCCCATCCACTCCCGCCCCCTCCAGCTCGGCCTAAATATCCACACAACATTGAAGGTTGGTGGGGTTGGGTGGCTGAGAGTGATAATGAGCCTGAGAGTACAGTAATGGAGCTGAGGACCAATGCCCATAAACTATTATGGGAAGCAATTGACTATTTGATTTGTGTTGAAGCTGATGTTTTCATCCCTGGGTTTGACCGTGATGGGAAAGGACGTCCAAATTTTGCCAGCTTGGTAATGGGGCATAGGCTCTATCAATCACCTGCATCTAAAACATTCCGGCTAGACAGGTAATCATCGCTATCAACAGAAGTGTGTGTGCTTAAGAATAGTTTAGTCATGGAAGTAAATTTGAATTGCAAAAATAAGTCCATGGTAAACAATTGTCCTCAAACACACCCAATGGGAATGCCTGTCTACTCTGGTCTCTTTCATGTTTTCTTAAATGGGTACTAGTTTCAGGTACCGGGATTAACTTGATGAGGTATAGTCTTCTTTTGCATCTAATTCTTGTTAGCTGGACCATATGCCTTGAGAATTTAGTTTAGCATGCTGTGCATCTTTATCTATTCTTGTGCTTGTAAAAGTCATTTTGTCTGCACAAATCTAAGTGATGAGGGTCAGTACACATCACCTTTTTTCTCTATTAACAAGGGTCTTTTTTTCTCCTGTACAATAGAAAGAAAGTTGTCAAGCTTTTGGAGGAAAACCGTGAACATTTGTACCAAGCAAATTATACCTGGCTGACTTCAATGCGCAAACATCTTAGAAGAAGTTTAATTGATGGTGTAATAGAAGCATCCTCGAAGTCAAAGCGATTTTCTTTTCTCTCCCATCCAGCCCCTGAATGTTCTTGCTTGAGATATGATCCTACCAAACCAGTTGAGGCTTCCCTTGGAGTTATGCATAGTTGCCCTAAGTGGATGGATAGCGAGATACAAACACAATCGAAGGATAAAGAAACTGAAGAGGATTCTGATGAGGATGTTTCCTCATCTTCTGGACTGTTTTTCAAGAATATTGGTGGAAATAATCAGAATGGAGGTGGAGAATTGATGAAAGAAGAGTCTCAACTAGATGATCAAGAAGAAATTGAGGGTGCAGACTGACAAGAGCCCTTGTGTTATATTAGTAGGCTCATGAGTGCCTTGGACATCGTCGCCCTGCCACTACCGTGTTTTCTGCATGGGGTATTGAGTTTCATAATTTGGAGGGAGAAAAGCTGTGAAGAGCCATTATTGGCTTCTGCCTTGATAGGAGAGGGAAAATGTTGAGATGGGAGTTGAAAAACCTGATGGCTGGAGGGCTTAAACTTAGCTCAACTCGAGATCTGTAAGCTCAGGTTGAAGCCCTGTGACTTTGACATGTGCTAATGCAAAGCTATTCAAAGCTCCTCTGGGAAAAAAAATTCAGCCTTCATGCTGGAAGCGAAAAGTCAATTTTGATGCAGACAGATTGCTTCTGATGGATAACCCAAAAGCAGACCATTTTTGTAGGAAGCTCTAATGCTCCTAGGCATATTAATTCGTGACATCAATGTAACATAGTTGATAGCAGAGCAGTATAGATATCTAATCCATGACAATATGACAATAATATATTGATTTATTCTGCTAGATATTTGGCTTTTATCCTACCTATCACATTCCCTTTGCCATTTCTGTTTCACTGGTTTCTCAAGGTAATACGCTCTAATGCTCCAAGCAATTTTGCCAATTTTGTGGCATCAGTCTATTTTTGTTCCCGTTTAACAGCATTGTTAATGATATACTGCGGAATCAGTGTGTTAATGATTTTCTAGTCTAAATCACACTGTAAATCTTTCATCTTGGGGTTTAAATGACTTCAACTGATGTTGCCATCAAGAGCAGCATTTGCCATCTCCACTTCCCCAGTATTCAGCTGATCTTCAACAAAGTGTTGGTTTTCATGTGTGCGTCCAGGATGATCTCATGTTCCTTTCACAACACCAGCTATGGTAACGTACCACACTTTGTAGAAGATCAAAACTACAAAGCCGCACAGTAGATCATTAACAGACACCATTCCACATCCCCAGTAGGACTCGTCCCAAAGGGAAAATCTTATCATGTGGTGGTGGATGAAGCTGCAATATAACTTTCAATGGTTACAACGAAAGAAACGATGCTTGTGGTTTCAATGGTGTGCCGCCAAGTGAGTGTTATAAATTGAAAGTACAGAATGATTTCCACTGTCCTTCTGGATTGAAGTACTGGGTCCATGAAATGTCTTGAAGTGTATTGCAGTGCAAATTGATGTTGGCAAAACAGAAAATGGTACAACTACTGTGGCACCATGTTCGAAGGTTTACTTCTATGATCCTACACTAATTATTGCAATCCCTATACGAATAGTGAAGAAATATCCATAAAAAAATATTATTATCAAACCTGCAAGTAGAAGAAGATGGGGATCGCAACATGTCAACTGAAACACAGTTCATCAGTTATCCAAACCTTACCTTGATACAAGTATAATTCAACCACCTCTACACTCACAAGCATACTTTTCTATCATCGGAAGAGGTACAGACTCGGACTCTATATAAATCAAGGAGGGGCAACTCTCTCCCATCATTCGATCCTTTCCAGAAAAGCCTTCAGATTGTTATATGAAGAACCTCCCTCCATCACAGCCTCCAAAGTCAATGCTTTCCACTTTTTAGCATTCCTTCTCATTTCCTCCCCTCTCTGCCCCATCACCATCTCCAGACACCTCTCAATCTCTTCTGCTTCTAAAGTACCGTCTTCATTCACTCTTGCTCTAGCTCCAGTCCTCCACACCTCTTCCACCATCTTTGCATTTGTTGTCTGGTCAGAGAATTGTGGGAACCCCACAACGGGAACGCCGGTTGCTAGGCTCTCCACAGTTGAGTTCCATCCACAATGCATCATAAAACACCCTATTGACTCGTGAGTGAGCACCTCCATTTGTGAACACCATGGCACTATCAACCCTACTCCTTCATTCACTTTGTCCTTTATCTTCTCCTCGAAACTCTCTACTATCACTACCTGAAGGTCGGATTACCCACAAGAATGGCCTGCTGGTACCAATTATACCAAGCAATATCTTTTCCATTTGATTTGTTTGTAACACAGCTAGGCTTCCAAAGGAAACATAAACTACTGACCCTTTTGGTTTTGAATCCAACCACTGAGTGTATTCTGCAGATTTTTCAAACAAGTCAATTCCACAAGTTGAGTCTGTTGAGTTGTTTTCATCTAAAAATGCATATGAAACTAATGGTCCGATGGGGATCGGGTTTAAACTACTGATGACTCTGATTGCTTCTTCTTCTAGGCTATCAGAGGTGTTGAGTAGAACACATGGGTTTGAGTCTTTTTTCAGTGCTTGGATATGTTGTTGAAAGACAGGGATGAGTGTTGATGCATGTGGGTCATCAGGCAAAAGGAAGGAAGGAATATCTCTACTGGTGAACAGTGGCAATCCATGCATTTCAATTGAACCCGGAGGCCTTTTGTCATCACTTTCACCAACACCATCATCTTCTTCAAAGAAACAGTAACACAGAGCAAAGGCAGTTGTAGACTGAATACAGAGAAAAGCAGATGGAATGGACATGTAACGTGCAACATCAGCAGCCCAAGGGAGGAGAAGGGTGTAGATTAGGTAGCTCACCGGATTACCCTCCTTGGAGAGAGACAGGAGGAGCTCAGTTAAGGTTTGTGAGCCAACACGTTCGAGTTTCAGCCATGATGCGGTGTGTATCGTTGGTGGGTTTGATCCCATCATCAAAACCATCAGAGAAAGAGGCGTACTGTAAATTTTCAGGTGAAGGGAAGGCTTTGACCTGAGTGAGACCATGTGCTGTGGTGACAAAAGTGACTCTCCCGGCACCGGCATGTATCAGGCACTTGCCAAGTTGGAACATAGGATTTATGTGGCCTTGAGCAGGCAAGGCGATCAGGAGAAAGTGCTTGTTCTCCATGGCTGTGGTCTTACTGTGTTGCCTGGTCGATGTTTCTTGCTTCGTTTGTCAATGATGTTTAGTTTTTAAGTTAAAGTATTAATTGCCTGTGGATTATACAATCCGGGCCCAAATGCTAGACTTTGTTTATTGACTTGGGTGACTAATAATTGCTTATAAATATGATTTTCTACTCAATGCTATCCATTCGAATCTTGATCGTGCATCGTCACCTGTTCAAACGTTGGACTTGTCTGGTCTCTTACTTTCCCTAATTTTGAAGGACATTTTAAACTGCCCATGAAGACTTGTGTCCCAAACTCCCAATTGTAAGATCCAGCAACATGGAGTGTTGTTATTTGACAAGCCAAACGAACGTGAACTTATAAACAAGATGTTCAACGAAAGCTTTACTATGGAGGTTTCTAGGATTCTAATTCAAAACTTGTGAACTCAAACCAGCAAATTTAAAGATTGGCGATGCAGTTGCAGCCTTGCTAAACAGAGATACTTGCAAAAGTCTACGCTAAACAATGAAAAATCAATATGCTTTCTAGTAACTCCAGATGATTTAATAGATGCATGCAATCTTGCAAAAAATCACTAAGAAATCGAAAACTTGGATACATCCCCCATTTTATCTCCGGAGGAAAAAAATACATGCTATTCTTGATGAGAGCAATTGCAATTTGTGAAGGTACAGACAGCACTAAAGAAAAGAATATCCTCAAAGAAGTTTCTCAAGACATAAGATAGGTGAAAATTCTACAAAACTGAAACAGCCAGTGCATTGATCTGGGGGAAAATGACCAACGTAGATAAGACCAACATTTCTGTCTGGTTAACACTTCCAGAAAATAACTCAATCTATGCAGCCACTGGTTGCTTCTGAGCAAATGCAATGCCTTTCTCAATGCTGGCCTTCAGTTCAGGCTTGAGAGCTTCCAGTGCCTTTCTGTTCATACTCAGTCAGCCCTTGGAGGTCAGATGAAATGATAGCTTCCACCCCCTTCCTTCCAAGTTTTATCCTTGATGCAAAGAATGGAAGCTCAGTAAGATCTGATTGCACATACGAGCACTCGTAGACATCAGCATCACCGTCCAGTGCACGAAGAGAAGATTCGACAAATCTGGCTGCAGCATATGCCATCGACAGGGTAGCAGACCCTGCACCTGCCTTTGCCTCCACGACTTCTGTCCCAGCATTCTGGATCCTCACACTTAGCTCCTGCACTTCCTCGTCAGTGAAACTGACTGGGGGTCTTGTCTTTGATAGAAGGGGAAGAATAGTTATCCCAGCATGCCCCCCTACTACTGGTACATCCACATCGATAAGCTTGAGATTCTTCTTCTGAGCAACAAATGTGTTTGCCCTAACAACATCAAGTGTTGTAACACCAAAGAGCTTCTTTGGATCATACACACCTTTCTGCTTCAAAATTTCAGCCGCAATTGGCACTGTAGAGTTGACTGGATTGCTGATAATGTGTATGAAAGCACCAGGGCAGTTATCAGCAACAGCCTCAACCAAGGTCTTTACTATGTTGGCGTTGATGTTGAAGAGGTCATCCCGGGTCATACCCAGGCTTCCTTGGAACCCCAGCTGGAATGACGACAACATCTACACCCTTCAAAGAATTGGGTAATTCAGAAGTTCCTGTGAAATCCAAGACTTGTGAGGGGGTGTTACAGTGACTGAGATCAGCAGCAACTCCTTTGACATTTGCTATATCGTAGATGTGCAAGGCCGAAATTAATGGCGACATCTTAACTAGAAGTGATAAAGGCTGGCCTATCCCTCCAGCAGCTCCAAGAATTGCCACTTTGTAGGATGCCTGTGGGTTTAGGTGATACTGTGACCTTTGGCTTGATTTTAGAGCTTTTGGTGCAGCAGCACCTCGAAGCGCTGCACTGCTTTCCTTGCCTAAGAAAGATGACTCCGACTCACACTTGACAAAGGTTGCTGCCTTGAGTCCACTGAAGGTTGCAAGAGTGTTCTGGGAGTTAAATCTCACAGATGAGGGCTTCGATTGCGGGAGTTGGCTCACTTTGGTGCCAAGGGAGATAGTTGATCCAATTGAAAAGGTAGCAGCCGATGTTGCTGCCATTTTGAATAGCTGTGAAACAAAAACAATGCAGGGCTTATTTCGTTAAGGAAGTAACACTTTTAACAATGAAAGTAAGGTTTTTTGAATTCAATCCAAAAGATAAAGATGCAGTTCATCACTATCCGAGCACCTCTAGCAGCCAAAGCATGATCTGAAAACATAACATACTTGAGAACAAACTAAAAGAAGTTAAATTAGCTAAACCAAGCAACCTCAGTGGAAACAGCGTGGTGATGCTTCAATCCTAATTAATGTACCAGCACAGCACAACGTCAAATGATTTCAAGTAAGGATCTTACTGAAATTACCCCTCATTCACTTCGAAACCACCTTAAAAATTAAACCGCCAACTTTAAGTACCAACCACACATTAACCTTATAGAAATTCCTTAAATACATCATATAACTGAACAAAAATCTTCAAAAGCTTAGGCCATTGAAGATTGAACAACCAAAATCCTGTAAGCAAAGTGATAACAGATCCATTACTATAAAACAGATAAACAAAAATATGTAGATATGGCATTGGGAAAATTAAAAGGCATGATTGAAAGAGTTTAAATAAAGAAAATGGTTAGAAATATAATTAAATATTACTTTGAGGTAATTATATAATTATGGAGAAAGAATAATAAAGTTAATTAGCTAATTGTAACAATTAATCAAAGGGAGGATATCCACCTTTTCTCTCTCTCTCTCTCTCTCTCTCCCCCACACACACACACATAAAAAAAGAGGGCTAATAATCCATAATTTATATTGTGATTATTGGATACCATCATTTAAAAATCAGAAATTCAAAACCTAGGGCTTATCTGAAAGGGCTTTACCTACACAGAGGGACATTTCAGGGGGGGAGCAATTCAGAGCAGCAGCCAATACTACAATGCAAGGACTAAAGTGAACAGTATTTAAATCCACAGGGACTAAACTATAAGACACGTCATCTTCAACATCAACCAGACCTAAGAACATGTTTCAGTAAATACTCATCTCTACATGTTTTCTTTTTATCCTTTTTTGGTTTAAGTTACAAGGGAAAACAAATCAGGTTAAATTAAAATCCTTTAATCCTGAGAAGAACAGGTGGTAATCCACATATCACTCTACCATTCACTGAAAACACCTTATAAAAAAATAGCATAAATCTAAATCTTAGCAAAAAGTTTAACACCATCTCCTCCAAATCCATAATTGAATCCACATAAAATTAAAAACCATAAACCCAAACGTTTAAGATTGGTGTCTATCTAATTCAAGCAACATTTTATTATTATTGTTGTTGAAATAGAAGCCAAAAACAATTAATAGTTTCATAAATTAAATTAATAAAAAATGCATGGCTTCTAGTTTAAAGCTGCAAGAAAAGCAATGATAAAATATGAAAATGGGGTTGCCTGGTTTTACCTATTAGAAGAGAATTTCGAAGAAGGGCTGCTTCTGCTTCTGCTTCTGCTTCTGCTGAACAGTGAAATCTAGCTAAAGGAAATGGATGATGTTAGTGTTGAGCCCCCCCGCCCCCGAAAAAAATATCAAATCTTTTCTATTAAGCGTTTATAGTTGTTGAGGTTTTTGCATGGTTCGATTATCCTTTACGACTATGAAAATGGTGGGATCAAAGATTTTTTTCAACGGATGGAATGCTACCACGTGGAATGATATGGTCCAAATTTCATCTTGGACTGGCATGGTTTCGAGGTTTTTTCTGGGACACTGACCCGTAAAAGAAAAAAGAAAAAAACTGAAAACTACGTGCTCTTGGACCCTTCCCTTTATAATCATAGTATGATGCATGAACAGAGGAAGGATTTGAGGGAGGCAATTAGGGAAAAGCCTAAGCTAGAGTCATTGATTAAAGAAAAACGCATACAAAAAAAAATGTTCGAATTATTTATAAGTTTTTTGTACCTAATGATTATAGAATTTCTACAAGTCTAATTCATTACAAAAAAATCTTTTTGATTAAATAAATTAAATTTATCAGGGTTTAGGCTTACATTAAATTAAAAACATATACAAAATATATTTTATGATTCTTACTTTAATATCATTCCAACCAAGAATATCTTGAGTATTTTTCCATATCAATTTTTCTAAAATATTTTTTAAATAAAAGTTATTTAAGATAAATTGCATCCAGTTCATCTATAAAAAGATAACAAAATCACCAAATCAAAGACAACAAGCACATTGAAAAAAAAATAGAGAAGGAAAGAAAAGAAATAGACTAAAAACCAAGCACAAATATTTAAATTTATCTCAAAGAATTTTAAGGCTATCATGCAAGCAAAATATCAAAGTTTTTTTTTATCAAATTAAATCAAGTTAAAATTTTACACAATTAAAGTTCTGAAACTCGTGTACATATTTTTTATTTTCATCAAATCAAATTAATATAAAATAAATAAATAAAAGGCTTGTGTGAATGTCTTCTCATCTAAAACAAGATCTATATTTGACCATTAATAAAAGAATTCATGCACGGGAAGAGTATTTTAAACAAATTTTTCACTTGTAATCAAATTCATTATTGTAATGTTGACATAATTTTTAGTGTATTTTCTAATTTGTAATTTATTGTGTGTACAATGATGTATATACGTAAATGTTAAATATTACAATTTTACTATTAAATTAAAAGATAAAATACCTAGCCACTAAAATTCTTTCTATCTCATCTTTGTTTTCCCTTCATCCAAAAACTGTTTGTGATAAGTGAGATTTAATGTCTAAATATCTATATATATAGATTCATAAATAGATAAAACTGTCCACTAATTTCCAAAGGAAAAAAAAACATAAGAAAAAAAGTTGTTGAAATCCTTTTTTTGACCTAGCCGCAACCACCTAGTAAGTGACTCGATGGTAAGAGTTTGGAATTAAGAGGTTTGCTCACTCTGTAATTTTAAGTTTGAACCCTATGGTTATTAACTTCAAATATCTATAAAATTAATCGAGATACGACACTGTTCTCAAAAATCACAATTGGGATTGAATTTGATTGCTTAGCAAGCAAGAACATCAGGGAAAGGGAATCTCAAACATGAATTTGCCTGCTATTTTTAGCTTCACATATGCTTCTCATTACATGAATTACTTAAAAGGGAGTCTCTGAAAAATAACAAAAACTGAAATCTTAATAATCATGATTTTTTTTTCTTATTGAGGCTAGGACAAAATAAAAACTGAATGTAGCAAAACAATAAGTAGACAATTGTAAATGTTTTAACATAATTATGAAACTTGAAAAATCATGGATTATTTAACTCGAATTTCAAATTAAATCATTTAAAATTATCCTGACATGGTATTGTTTATTGGGTAAGTCTAAAGGAAAAAAAAAGATAACTCTTGAAATGTTGCTTCCAGAAAGGTGGGTTAGCCTAGCCACCTTCACCTCGGGGGATACCTCTCCGAGAAAAAAAGAGGCTGCTTAGCTTCTTATAAAGGTTTCTCGGGATCCTCTTACTCGTATACAAATGTTTTTCCAGTTATTAATAAAAATGTTGGGATACATCAGCCATGTTATTATTAATACAAATGTCGGGATACATCAGCCATGCAATTTCAAAAAAGGAAAAGGGAAAGCTGCGTGCCCTCAATGATAGCGATTGCAATTTTCGAACCTACAATGCTATCATGGAATATCTCATTAAGAAAGAGTTTCTCACGATATAAGGGAGAAAAAACGAAAATTCTACAAAACTTACTGTGCTGATGTAATGACGAGCCACAACAAAATTTCTCATCCGCAATAAACCTGCATTTCAGTATGGTTTAGGCTTCCAGAACCGACCTCACTCTATGCAGCCACTGGTTGCTTCTGAGCAAATGCAATGCCTTTCTCAATGCTGGCCTTCAGTTCAGGTTTGAGAGCTTCCAGTGCCTTCTGTTCATACTCAGTCAGCCCTTGGAGGTCAGATGAAATGATAGCTTCAACCCCCTTCCTTCCAAGTTTTACCCTTGATGCGAAGAATGGAAGCTCGGTAAGATCTGATTGCACAAACGAGCACTCGTAGACATCAGCATCACCATCCAGTGCACGAAGAGAAGATTCGACAAATCTGGCTGCAGCATATGCCATCGACAGGGTAGCAGACCCTGCACCTGCCTTTGCCTCCACGACTTCTGTCCCGGCATTCTGGATCCTCACAGTTAGCTCCTGCACTTCCTCATCGGTGAAACTGACAGAGGGTTTTGTCTTTGATAGAAGGGGAAGAATGGTTATCCCAGCATGCCCTCCCACCACTGGTACATCCACATCAATAAGCTTGAGGTTTTTCTTCTCAGCAACAAATGTATTTGCCCTCACCACATCAAGTGTAGTAACACCAAAGAGCTTCTTTGGATCATACACACCCTTCTTCTTCAAAACTTCAGCTGCAATTGGCACAGTAGAGTTGACTGGATTGCTGATAATGTGGATGAAAGCATCAGGGCAGTTATCAGCGACAGCCTCAACCAAGGTCTTTACAATGCTGGCATTGATGTTGAAGAGGTCATCGCGGGTCATACCGGGCTTCCTTGGAACTCCAGCAGGTATGACGACAACATCTACACCCTTCAAAGAATTGGGTAATTCAGCGGCTCCTGTGAAATCCAGAACTTGCGAGGGAGTGTTACAGTGACTGAGGTCAGCAGCAACTCCCTTGACATTTGCTATATCATAGAGGTGCAGGGCTGAAACCAATGGGGACATCTTAATTAAAAGTGCTAAAGGCTGGCCTATCCCTCCAGCAGCTCCAAGAACAGCCACTTTGTAAGATGCCTGTGGGTTTAGGCGATACTGTGACCTTTGGCTTGATTTTTTAGCTTTTGGTGCAACAGAGCATCGAAGAGCTGCATTGCTTTCCTTGCCTAAGAAAGATGACTCTGCCTCGCACATTACAAACTTTGCAGCCTTTAGACCACTGAACATTGCAAGTGAGCTCTGGGAGTTCAATCTCACAGATGAGAGCTTTGATTGCGGGAGTTGGCTTGCTTTGGTGCCAGAGGAGAAAGTAAATCCAGCTGAAAAGGTAGCTGCTGATGTTGCTGCCATCTTGTATATCTGTTACATAAGAATAGTTCAAGTTAGATATGAAAGTAAACACCAGTTAGATTAGCTGGAGAAGATACAGGCCAGTTAATGTCCAAATGAAGTTTAACATACAGCAAGAATGCAACTGTCAAGTTACATCGGGTCACAATGATTTTAGTAACTAATGAAACTCAAAAGTGCTATTTTATGAGATCAAAATCTGTTTATACTGTAGTGCACACAATCAACTATGAACACAAAGGTGTTCAAAAGAGGTACTGACATATTGGTTTTATTATGAACCCTTTGCTTGTGAACAAATTCTCTCTCCAATCAAAAATCAATGAACCATCACCTATTCATTATATTAAGAAGTTGAAAAATATGCTAATCAACTAAAAGGAAAAAAAAAGTGCGCTCCCAACTGATATGTTAAATTTTGGCCGAAATGGGTATGTTAAACAAAACTTGCAATTCAATTGATATACAAAAGAATTGACACCTAGAACATCATTTTTTTTTTCAACTGGTTAGATAGGAGAGGTTTCAACTCGAGACCCCTTGAGGGAAGGAGAGACACAAATGTCAGTTGAGCTATCACTCATCAGCTAGAACAACATGATCAAGAACATAATAAATAGTCACACTCAAATATCTCTTATATGGAATGATTTAAATTTACATAAGAATTATACGATGACAAAATAGACTTTTTTATACAAGCTTCAATACACACACACACACACACACACACGCATATATATATAATAAAAAACCATATTTGTTATTTTTTGAGTGCGTGCGTGCGTGTTCTATGAATGAGAAGTTTTTTCAACTTCATCCAAAACTAACAGCATTGTTCAGCACCGTCAGTGAACCTCCATCAACTAAAGCATGATCCAAACATATAACATCCACGCAAAACAAACCACAAAACAGATTAGCAGTTCATCACTCACTACATATATCTGTGACAATCAAGTTGGTAAAATGGCCAAAGCAGTTCATCCATACATTCATTACCAAGAACCCATCTGATAAATCACATTTACACGTTAGAGGTATGCTTTCTAAAAAAACTCAACTCAGAAAAAAGGACTAAAATGAATCATTTTCGAAACATCGCGGACTAAACTGTATATGGATGAACTGACAATCATGCCATCTTCTACCTCAACCAGACCTGATAATCATGTTTCACGAAAAAACCCAGCATTGTCATCTACTATTCATCATCAAATCCACAGCGAATCCCAGTATTAGTTTAAAGTAAAAACCATCTAATCAATCTTTTTTAGATTCAAGCAAAACACTTTATAAGAAAAAACATAAAATTCATATACCCCCATTAATAGCGATAATTCAAAATAAAATCTTGTTAAATAAACAATGAAAATCCCAGATCCAAGACTCTAGATTGATTTGCATCTCATGCAAGGAAATTATTCCAAATTGAAGCCAAGGCTAAATGAAAATATTAAAACAACAGCAACAACATTAAACTTAATGTACAATCTTTCATGTAACATAATTGAAATAAGATGGGAGGTAGTAAGTTCTTGCCTTTTTGAAGAGTTGAATAGAGAAAAGAAAGAGCTTGATGCGAAAACAATGAAGAAAGATTTGAGCTTTGCCGAAGGAGCAGTTGCACTTATTCAAGTGTCAATATGAATAATATGAAAATATTTAATAGAAATCTAGGAAGCTCAGACAACTGACCCATTTTTAAATGTGCAAGCTTGTTGCTTTCCATGGTGTCTCAATTCAATGGGTGCATATTTTCTTGTTGGGGTTGGTGATGAAAGTAAGCTTATCCAACGGTTTCAGAGGTGGCACGTGGCGTATCCAGGGACAGGCTTTCTTGGCATACTCTTTGGAAAATCCGACAGGCTTGTACGGCTTTTTGTGGACCTGTTTTAGATTTGGGCTCAGTGATTATACAAAGACTTTAAGGTTTTGGTACAATGGCCTGCTTATCTTTGTTTTTCTGCACCACGGTCTTTATGAGCTCAAGGTTTTCATTTGCTTTTAATGAGGCTCTTTCTACTCTTAGTAAGAAGTTATTTGATAAAGTTAGATCGTGTATTTTGTGGTTACAAAATATATTATTTTATTTTTTAAAAATTATTTTATTTTTAATATATCCAGAATAATTGAATAAAATATATTTTTATATTTATTCACATCAAAATTAAATACTAAAATTTTAGCAGAGTTTTTTTCTATACTAAAAATTCCCAAATTATTAAATATATCATATAATACTTCAGCACACACTATCAAATCATGATACAATCATGAATCTCATCTCACATTAATGATACTCATCATTTCACTTTAAGATTTATAATTATATTCATAATTGATTATGAAATGAGAGAACAAAATTTTTTCTAAAGTTCAAGGACTAAGCATTTTTTTTTCATAACTTGAGGGACCAAACTAAAATTTTATCATTTCTTCAACCTCAAAACTAGTGTCCAGATTTCAATCAAGGGGTTTTCAAAACCTCTCAATATTCTTTTCATTTAGCATGTCAATTAACCTCAAAATTATTATTTTTACCTAAAATCTTCTAAATAAGTCATTACCCTTTAACAACTTATCTTCTAGTTTTTTCACCTTCCTCCATCTTTTTCACTTCTTCTTCTCATTTTTTCTCTCTCCTCCTGGTTCTCTCTCTAAGAAAAATTTAGATCTCTTTTTTTTCTTTCTATTTATATTTATGAGGCTTTATACAATTACCACGATACCCCTAATTTATTCATACTTATCTCTAAGCCACCGAAAAGCATTGTTGTCTTTTTTCTATTTTTTTTAAACATCACACAGTAATTTATTACCCTTGAATCTCTAATAAAGTCAATATAATCAGATTTTTCTAACGATCCTAAACCAAACATGCCGACTTCACAACCCATCGACGCCCCAGGAAAGAGTGAATGGATTCAGTTCGGAGAATTTATTTTCGTTGGCAAGGTCTTTCCGTTTCGGCGGCGTGTGAACGCCGGAGCTTTTGCTTGAATTTTTGGAGGTGGTGGAGTATTGCCTAAGTCGTGTTTGGATGGCTGAGTCCATTTGTGAAAGCTCACAGACAAACACACCCGAAGACAGCTAAGAAATTGCCGAAGGTGTGTTCCATGTTTCTGTGAAGTCTTTGACCCTGCTCAAATTCATTGACCAATGACGAAAGACAGAATCAAATACTCCACCGCCAAAAATTCAAGCAAAAGCTCCGGCGTTCACACCCGGCTAGAAAGGGAAGACCTTACATTTATTGATACATTTTACGAAAACAATTTCTCCTCAATTTTAAATTGAATATAAAATGAAAGAAATTTCATTGTCAGAACAACTGCCTCGCATTTCTATGTAGTAAGATATTTTCAAAAATATTATTATATTCTTATTTAAAACAAAAATTAAATAGTATTTAATAAAATAATATCTAACATATATTAAAATATTTATAATGTTTATAATCTTCTTTTAAAACAAAAAATTAAATAGTATTTAATAAAATAATATCTAAAATATATTAACATATTTATAATGTTTATAATCTTCTTTTAAAACAAAAAATTAAATAGTATTTAATAAAATAATATCTAAAATATATTAACATATTAATAATGTTTTAAATAATTTTTTTTTATAAAAAATAATATTAAAATTAGAAGAAAAAACACAATCACGGAAGCCGAAAAGGGACAAAAGTACAAGTACGTGGGCTTTGTATACCATGCAAGGTAGTGAAGCTAAATTAATAATATGGTTTTTAAAATAGTATAAATATAATATTTTTTATATTTGTATTTCAATGAAAAAAATTATTCAGAAAAGTTATTTTTATTTTAATATATAATATTGATATAATTATTTATTAATAATAAATAACTGATACAAGTACAATCAAAACTATTTTTATTGCATAGAAATATATTAAACAATTTTTTAGGCTCTTTTGATCATCAATATATAGGAATAGTTTTTTAACTTAGAAATATTATTTTAATTTTTCAATATAGCTCTCCCTTTTAAATTATAAAAATAGAGAATGAAAACTATTTTTTTATCTTTTTTTTTTAGCCTTTTTTTACCTCTTGGAGTTGCTCTAACTATTTTTTTTGTTAGAATGAATGATGCATCATCTACTCTAATTCTTTTATAACAATTGGGCGACAAGTCGCTTGATTGTCTCTTCTTTAGTATCTTAAGTGATAAAAAAATTGAGGTTCAGGTTTTTGGAACCAAAAACATATTCTTAAATTCGTTTTCACATAAAAAACCACAAAAAAAAACCCTCCATAAACTCATTTTCAATCACATAATACTCTAAATTCACTTAAAAATCAAGAAATCAACTAGATTTTAAAAATTGGTTAGCTTCGATCTATTTTTTTTGGCAAAATGAACATCAAAGAACACCTCAATAAAACTTCTCATATCAAAAAAAACTCGTTGATACCAAGAAAGATATTTTTCATGACTAGAATTTTTAAAGGTAGACTTCCACTAAATAACGTGTCCTGTAAAGGGAGCAACAAGAAAAACACCAAATCTTTTAGGTTTTGTTTAATAAAATGGGCTAAAAAAACAAGATTTCCTTCTGTATCGACAATCTTAGAATTTAGAGACACTTGTAAATCTAATTCATTGACATAAAGTAAAGAATTATAAATCTCCAAATAGATATCTATCCCATCCAATTTGAATGAATAACTTTTTTCAAAAAAATTAATTGACAAATAATGAAATAAAATATGAATATTATTATATTGGACTGTAAACCTGATCCAAATTCAATTTAAATATATATACACGAGTACTAAATATTAAATAATAAATAGTATTGAGATAATAATAAATATCTAAAATCTGATGATGGAGTGTGGATAGTTAATTTCCCTACCCATGAATAATGCATAGACTTTGAATATATATTTTAAATATAGATATAAATATAGTAAAACTTTTATCAGTATATATCCATTAACATCACTAATTAATTATAAATACAAGGTTCACCTTAAAAAAAATTAAATTCTTTGATCAATAGTTTGACTTTATCGATCCATTGACGTGGAGGGTCAGCTTCATGGTGAGAAACCAAATAACGTCGAAAAAACGACATCAAACGATGCTTGTCATGTGCGCCCAAAATAATAGAAAGACGGTCAGATAGTGAAGCCTAATCAGTCATGGTATGCATCATAACAATAGACTTTTTTTCTTTCTTTCTTTGCACCCGACAACAATTAATGGACTCTAACCTGAATTTTGTTCAAAACAACAATTGACGAGAAAAAAATAATTAAAAATACTAATTACATCGAGAAAATTATAAAAAAACCGAACTATTAAGAAAATCGATTAGAATATTTTTAAAAATTTCTAGTCCGGTTTGGTTTAGATTTCTTAAAGGCTAAAACCGATAAACCGAAACCAAACCGAACTGATTTAAATTTTTAAAAAATACTATAAAAAAACTTTATATTCTTCCGATATAGTTCAAATTTTTTGATCTGATTCTATTATGGTGAAATGGAAGAAGAAAAAAACTTAGTTAAAATCTACAAAAACCTAAAAAAAAACAATGTAATATTTTTTGATTTTTTATATAAAAAGCCAAACCCAACCGAAAATTACCAGCTATTAATTGACGCATATATATTCTGTTTTCAATTGATTCCGGTCAAAATTAAATAAATAGTTTTTCAAAGTTTATGCTCAAATTAATATATAATATAAGCCTACAACTCACCATTATAATACCAGATTCATGTTTGTGTCACCACATCCCTCTCTAGTTTCCATTCTTATTTTGGTAGACCCCAAAAGAATTCCCAGATAAGAACACGATATAAACTGTCCCATATCTTGAAGGTTTTCTGAGAACCTCGTCAACTCATTCCTCGTATTCCTCGCAGATCTCCCTCCATTTCTGCGACGAGAATACAGTGATGACTGCACTAATCATCTTCTTTTCCCTGCTCCAATATCATCTCATCTCTTCGGTTTGCGGTGCACCACTCGCACCAGCACTGTACGTATTCGGCGATTCGCTGTTCGACAGCGGCAACAACAACATCTTGCCCACCGTTTCCAAGGCTAATTTCGAGCCTTATGGTGTTGATTTTGCCAAGGGAGATACAGGAAGATTCAGTAACGGTAGATTGGTCCCAGATTTCATAGGTATATTACTCTTTTTTTACTGTACACGTTCTGCCAAGAACGTCGACTCTACATATATATGCAGCACCATCAAAAAATACTACTTAATTTCCTTTTCTTGGACGTTAATTAACATGTGTATATCCGTATATGTTCGTTGTTAAAACTCGCGTTGTAGCTGAATTTCTCGGGCTGCCATATCCTCCGCCGTGTCTAAGCTTCCGAGTATCTACACCAGTAACTGGTTTGAATTATGCGTCGGCATCTTGTGGCATTCTCTCTGAAACTGGACAGAGTTTGGTAAGACACTTAATCTATTTATTTCCAATTTATTGTTAAAAGTGACGACACACACACACACCGTTGAACTTTCAAAACATAATTAATGAAAAATGATTGGATCTCTAAAAAACTAAGTTCAGCCAGTGCATGAGAGAGACTGCGAGTCGGGTTCAGCTCAATTTTCTTCTATCATCATTCGTGCTCATTAATGATATTTCTCATCTCTATGTGATTTTCGTGCCAGCTTTTTTTATTTGGATGAATTTTGCTAATCTTTTTCTTTGGTTGAAAACAATATTTAACCATGCATATCCCTTTACGAGTTTGGAACCACGAGATATATAATTTAAGCGATTGGATATTTTTTTCTTATTACCTTCTGTCATGGTAAGGTAGCTAATATATCATTTTCTTGTAGCTTAGCATCACAATCACATTTATTACTTACATTTTATATATATATATATATATATATATATATAGAAAAGAAAGGGAAAAGGTTACTTAATTACTATATATAACTAATTAATTATTATTCGTTTTGAATTTTTCAGGGGAGGTGCTTGAGTTTGGATAACCAGATTGATTTATTTCAGCGTACAGTTGAGTCAAGCTTACCAAATCACTTCAAAGGTCCAAACGAGCTGATGGATTACTTGTCCAAGTCTATACTTGTAGTTGGCATTGGCAGTAATGACTACATGAGCGACACGAGCAAGCAGTATACTCCTCAAGAATTTGCTCAACTCCTTTTGGATAAACTCTCACTGAATTTTCAGGTCTCTTTCTCTCTCAATTACTCTGAATTTCCAATTGGTGTTAAGATCATAGATTTCAATATAAATTGTTAATATTTAGAACTCTTTACTCGGTGTGTGTCACGAAACCATTTCATCTAAACACTCATGTTGTTAGACGAGATCCTAAAATATGATTTATATTATTTTTAACACATCCTCAAATAAAACTTTTTAGCCTTAAAATTTACACACAGATTCACACTATCTTGTGCTTAATTTTAATCAAATAGAATAAAAGTAATAAGATTCGAACTCGTAACTACTAAGTCAATAAAATTCTAATATTATGTCACATAATCATCTCATCTAAGAACTCAAGCTATTAAATGAGATTCAACTCATCTAAGAACTCAAGCTATTAAATGAGATTCAAGATATAATTTATATTATTTTTTATTCCTAATATATCTAAATACTTGCATATATTTATGACCATCAACCATCAGAGGCTATACAGCTTAGGAGCCAGGAAAGTTGTGATGTTTGAGATTGGTCCCATTGGTTGTATCCCATCAATGACGAGGACAAATCAACATAATGGAAAATGTGTTGAAGAGTCAAACCAGCTCGTAGCATACTTCAACGATAATCTTCTTGGAATGCTTAAGAATTTGACATCCACTCTCCCCAACTCTATTTTTGTTCGTGGCCCATGTTTATTGGCTAGGCTACGATGCAATTATGAATCCCTCTAAATACGGTAAGTACGAGCTCTTTTTATTTTCACTATTTAATTTCTATGCCTCACTAAACTGTTTTTTAATTTTCCTTGGTGACTTTTTTCTTCTTTTTTTTTACAGGCTTGCTTGACACAAGCAACCCATGTTGCGAAACCTGGGCCAATGGGACCTCTGCTTGCATTCCTAACCTAAAACCGTGCCCTAATCCTGACCAGCACTTCTTTTTTGATGGTTATCATCTCACTGAATCTGCATATTCTGTCTTGGCAAGCCATTGTATCGGCGATGGATCGGTTTGCTCTCCTACTCTTAAGGAACTCGTAACGATGTAAGGCCTACCTATAAATGATGGGTTCGGATCATAGTTATTGATCCCGTCCCGGTCCCGGTTCCGGATTTGTGTTTGGAACGGGACGTCCCGGTTTCGGTACCGTTCGAAAGTACCGTTCGGTTTTATCATTGTTCATTTTTATTTAATTATATATATGAAAAAAAATAAAATATTAATTTAACAAGTATAATTTAAATTCAAGATAAATGAAATTTAAATTATACAATACAAACATAATCTCAAAATTAGAAACATCTTTGAAATTCCAAAAATATTATGAAAGTAAAATGTTCTAAAAATAGCACAATTGACAAAAAGAATTACAAGGAGTCAAGGAGTCAAGGACCATGCTTAGCACAATTGATGACATGATGCAGACACAATCTTGGTGTTGGTTCATCATTGATTTGCGAGTCCCACGCAAAAGCGAAATTCATATCCCATATCCCAACATGCATATAATTCGTAAGAACTAACTCTCAAGATCATCCCCTTTAGATGGAAATCTTTGATCATTATAAGAACATCAAATTTGACATGAGGTTACAAACCGGGTTTCGACTAAAACCCATGAATTAATTTGTCAAGCTAACAACAAAACTATATAAAAAGTAAGATAATCCAAAGGCATGGTAGTTGAATTGAAAATAAAGATTATAAACCCCGCCATAATCCCATTATCACTAAATATAGAGCACTGAAAACGAAAAAGCATTTCCATTATCAAGCATCAACAACATCAAGCATTCATTATCAAGCATCAACAACATCAAAGCATCTCTTGCAATTTACATAAAATCCATATTCATTATCATTCATTATCAAGCATCAACAATCCCATTGTGCACCTTCTCGGGTCAAATTACATAAAATCCATTTCCATCTCTTGCAATTTTATTGATGGCGAAATTCAATGAAAAAATGTTCAAAAGTACATTAAACTATCTATCGGCATTCCCATGGAGACCTCGAGTCACTTGATCTGGATGTAGTTTGGGCTACAAAAGCTCAGAACAATCTTCAAGCTACAGATCAACTTATCACATAAAGATTGATATGTTGCCTTTACCGCAGTTTGAATTTTCGACATTCATGCATTTTCGACGAGTTTCATTTTTTCAATAAATTAAAGGATTTGGTTCCTCAAATGTGTACCTTTAACTGGAGATATGGGGAAGAAGAACTCTCGAAGATTTTTGTGCCGCAGTGTGGAAGAAATTGCGCCCGTAGTGTGGAAGAAATTGTGCCGCTAGAGATTTTTGATTTTTGATTTAGGGTTTCGAAATTGAGCTGATTTTGGGGTTGAGGATTACAAATTGAGCTTTTCAAGTGAGGGATTTCTGGTTTATGAATCGAAAACAAAGGGATTTCTGGATTAATTTGAGATTGGGAGAAATCGGGGAATAGATTGGGGAAAAAAAATCGTGAGTCCGGGACTGGGGCGGGAAGAAGAAAGGGTGATTTGTTTGCGCGTGTATTGGCTAAAGCGGCGTCGTTTGTTGCTTATCAAAAGCGGCGTCGTTTTAGTCCGTATCGGAACAGAACGCCCGATGCAGGCGAGGCGTTCCGTACGAATTCGCCCGGTTTTTCAGGGGACGGGCGGGATTCTACCGGGGACAAAAACGTCGCCGTTTTGTCCCGGATTTTGCAACGGGACGGGGCGTCCCGCCCGTTCCGGCCGGAACGGGACGGGATCAATAACTTTGGTTCGGATCGATCAATAAAGTGCTATTTTATTTATATATAATATTCACTAGTTAATTTGTTGCTATATTTAGGATATATATAGAAATAATGCGATCATAAATAATCCGATCCGATCCGATCCGATCCTTCCCAACCCGGTCGAATTGCTGCATATGTTTATCTACCAATCCCAATATGTTTGAGGTTAACATGAGTTGGGTCGGGTTTTGTTTGTGTCCTAAATCGATGTAGTCAATTGATGAAATTTCTTATTTTGAAATTGAAGATAAAGAAATTGAAGCATTGCTAGGAATATAAAGAACTTCCATTAAAAGAAAGCTCGATATGCATCCGAGCTTTTGAGGAAGACTCCTTCTAAACCTTTCCACCACCAACAATACTAGAAAATGGGGAACATGGAATTTAATTTTTATTCTTTTAACCATTTTCTCCTTGAGAAAGGTATTTATTGTCTCTCTCCTTTTTTTAATGGGATTCGAGATCATGCGTTGAATTTAGTCGCTTCAACACACACTATTCACAATCTTTAAAGATTTTTTTGTGTGGACTAGTGGGAGTAACTAGATTTGTTTCCTTATACGCAAGTGGGGATTTGGTCTTGTCCAATCTTTCTTAAATAATTAGACATATATATATATATAGTTTATAATCATGCCATTATATCACGGTAAACATGAGAATCCTGGCATGTATTAGAGAATGATGAATTAAACCCTAGCATGTATTTTAAATATATATTTAAAATAAACTTAAAACAAAACTAATAAAAGATACTTACTTGTTGAAGTATTATAAAACATAATATGGTTTTAAAAATCAGTAGACTTCACTTAATTTGTAGTTAAAAGTAAAGGTGAATGCTACATATTTTATAAAACCAATTGATGGAGAAAAAACCACGAGGCCCAAGGAAGCCAATGGTGAGACACAGAGCAAAAGCAGGGAATCATTAAGTAACTCGCACATGTGCCCAGTTTGTCATTGTATTTTAGAAGTAATTTTTTTTTAAAAAATAAAACATTTTATTTTTATTTTGTATTTTAAATTATTTTTTTGGTTGTTTCTAGATTATTTTTGTATGTTGATATCAAAATTAATTTTTAAAAAATAAAAATATTATTTTAATATATTTATAAATAAACAACATTTTCAAAAACATATTTCAAAAAGAAATCTTCAGCAATCTTCTATACTGAATACCCCAAAGATCAAATGAACTGTGTTAACCTCCCTCTCTCTCTCTCTCTGTATATATATATATATATATATATATATATATATATATATATATAAAACTAGACCACAGTAAACAACAGAAGAAAAGGGCAGCTTATGAAAGACGCTTATAATGTACATAACTTTTTGATGTTTCTACAGCGAAGTGTCTTGTTAGAAGATTAAACAAACAACATTAATTTCCGTGTTATGAAGCAAAACCAAAGAAGTTCTATCCTATATTGGGTTAAGGGACTTCACTTCCTATTGGGGGACAAAATTGTGGCTGAAAAGTAACCTATCTAGGGTTTCAGTAGCGTTCAGTGAATGGGATCTTCATTGTTGACTGGTGGCTTGCGGGCAGGCCTACCATGGCCGGCGTAATCCTTGTGCATCAGGTTCACAATTTCAACAGTTGCATCAATCAGCCTCTGCATTTCACCTTTCGGATGAGCACTGCTTCCTTTAGGTTCCTGACCCATGTCAGCAGCCCTCGAAAAACTTTCCAAGCTGGTTTTGGTTGGCAATGCTTTGGAATATTCCTGAGCGAGCTCGGGGTTTGGGAGATGGACTGACTCAGTCCTCGGACCTCCCAATCTGCCAGACAATGTCTTTCTCTCCGAATTGTTCTTATCCTTCTGCTGTGAAAAAGCAAAAAAAGTTATTGCTATGTTGATACAAACTGTATATATTAAATTTATAGCACGAGTTTATGTGTGGCAGAGAAAGGTTGAGAGAGGGAGACCTTGTTATTATTATTCAATTGATCTTTTGATCCTTCGAGAGACTTGTCTGAAGCATTCTTCTCCTTACCTGGATTCAGAGATAACCATCATAAAGAAATTAAAGATTCAAAATTTGGAACAAAACTTTATAAAGAAATATCTGCGATCTGATCACATGGACATAAAAGAGAAATCAATGAGCTGCAATGATGTAACTATAGAACACAAGAACCCTAATTAAGGATTGATTGCATTGAATTCCTTGAAGCTTCAAAATTATACATGACACCACACATGTTTGCTAACTAGGATACATACTATTGCAGAAAATTAAGGGGATCTAACTAAAAGGGTTTCGGTGCTTTTCTCAGTTATGCTTCGGAGGGTGCTGTTTAGGGTCCCCTATAATCATCACCAGAAGCTACAAAACCAGACCCTTTTTTGATCATTTTAGGGAGAGTTGCTTTTGTCTCTAAGTTTACATCTTACATTAAAATCTCCCTTTACTTTAAAGTAGTCCCATTTGACATTAGAGTAGTTTGCACCTGAATTATCTTCTGAAACTGATCCTCCATGAAGGCCTTGCTGATCTTTCTCAATTTCTCGCCTTGCCACTTTCTGAACTGCCATTTTCCTTCTTCCAAGGGCCATCTTCCTTGTGCTAGCAGTGCTGCTGAAACCATCAAGTTCCTGTACATGAAAATGCTCAAGTTAAGCAGCTTAGATTTATACATGTAGAGAGTAGAAAATATTTTGCTGAGTTTTAATTAGACCCATCGATCGAAAGAGACTTGAGAGTTACAAGCTTATATACCTTATGAGCAGGCAAATCAATTTCTTCTGGCCCCAGTTGCTCGTATTTGTTCATTTCCCAATCTACAAAATGAATTCAAATAAATCTTAGTTTTCATCAAGATCAGCAGAAGGGAAGAAATTAATAAATAATTATATACCTCGATGATCATGATCAGCATAAGACCCCCATATAGCATTCATCACATACAGCAGCCCTAGTACTATGACTAAGAACCTTTTGTACACCATCTTTTGACTCTTATTCTCTTGAGTATATTTTTGTTTTTCAAGAATAGAAAGGGAGGAAACTTGGAGAACATGGTGTAGGTTTTATAGAGAGTTCAAACCCAAGTCAAAGCTAGCTAGGGTTCCACCACCAGCCTGCATAAAATATTACAGCTCCCCTGGCTACAATCAGAACTAGGGAAGCTCAAAAGAAAGATTAAAAACAAATAACCGAATAAAATAAGCTGTTTAAAATGAAAAATCAATTAATAAATAAACTATACATGTCTTTCAAGACCTTGAAAGTGGTCTCCTGGGTTGAATTGAAGTATCGAACAAAAGCTAGTCACGAGGCCAGCCACGATATTCTGACATATATATGGATGTTTTATGTGCGCATATATATATTTACTGTCATGCATGCAACGGGGAATTTGAATATATAATTTAGCATATTGCTAAACTAGTAGCTATAGTTAGGGAGCTTCTCTAAAATTTACAGCCATTAGCTAGAGAACTACGTGGTTTCCCACAGTATTGTTATTAGTCAAAAACTTTGGGCAGGGCCACATGTATAAAATTTAATTTTGATATACAGAACTTAGCTTAAAATACTACTTGTCCCTCAGAAAATATTCGAGGGTTTTAATTATTTTAGCTTCTTTTCTAATGAAAATTTTGATTTGATTGATAATAGGGCAGTTGGGCTTGAGTCTAGATAGATATACAGGCTGGCATGTATGTGATCACTCACTGGTCAAGGTATCCTACATCCTTTATTCAACAAGAAGATATATCAGAAGAAGAAAATAGATAACGGGCCACCAAATTCATTTTATTTTTCAATAATCAATATATGATCACTAGAAGACATAAGATTTTAGGGTTTTGGAAATGATGCATTGATGCTTGACTCGATTGTATAATCAACGCTAGGTATTTAAACTAGTAAATCCCACAGAAAGATATATAATTGCAGTGATTAACCAAATGATAAGAAAGAATCAAGGTGTGAAACTAGACAGTCTATATGAAATACGGTCAATCCTCGCAAAGATCTGAGTCAGATAATATTAGCAGTCAGCAGATGTATCAGCATAAATTAAAGAATGAAATAAAAACAAAGGAGTGATCATCTCTTCCCTTGGATACCTTATAGGGTTTAGGGTTTTATGCAGACTTCAAAGCACATTAACTATTCTCCTTTTATTTTCAGACACTGGAATCTTTCTGTTAGAAAATAGAAACATCCAGCATCGCCTTGCATGTTTGACATTTTAGAAACCTAGATATTCCTGCAACAACTAGGTGCTAGGGTTTGTGACAATGGACCAAATAGCCTTAAAAACGAATAACAACACATAGCTAGCTAGCTAGAAAGGGAATTCCTTTTTGTATGGAAGTTCCCTCCTAGAACATAGAAAGAAAAATAAAATACCATACCTAGCTAGAAAGGGAGATCATTTCATATTTCTAAGAGTCCCTTTCTCTCTACATAGTGGATGTTCATTTGTTCACTTTCGGTTTGGATTAGATTTTTATTTATAAAAACAGTCAATCAAAATTATGATTAAAAATCAAATCAAAACTGAACCGAATCATATTGAAACCGAAACTGAGATCAATTCGTTTTTTATGTAAAAAAACAAAAAATAGTACATTCTTTTCTAGGGTTTTGTTTTTTACTTTAACCAAATTTTTCTCTTCTCTCATTTCACCAAAATAAAATCAAATAAAAATAATTAAATCAAATCAATTCGGTTATAGTTTACTAGTTTAATTCTTAAATAACCTAAACCAAATTGGACCAGAAACTTTTGAAAATATTTTAATCAGTTTTTCAGTTGTTTTTTCTCACCCTACTACATGGGGACCCCTCTTATTTTGGCCAAAAATATTGAAAAGCAGGATTTGACCAAGATATATAGATGGTTAGTTTCACATAGTTGCACATGGAAAATTGCAAAGCCTGCATGCTCATAAACTGAAAATGAAGTTGAGTTAGAATATTTTTGCATATAGAATGTTGGTGGAGGAGGAGGAGGAGGGAGAGAGAGATGGTGGTGAATGAGAGGGCAATGCATAGTTCCCGATGAGGCATGAGTTGGCATCAAATTAAGAGCTTGATGAACATGACCAAGTGATTAATTACTGCATGGGTTTGCTAAATCATATGATCAACTTTTAATTAAATATGTTTCAGCATAATAAACTATGAGATTAGTGCTGGATGAAGTTTAGAACCCGAGGGCTTGTCGTCCAGCTGGGTACTAAGCTCGTGTCTGCCTCTTGAGAATGGTGTCATTTGTGTCCGCTGATTCTTTTGATCACAATAATCAGAGAAATCCCATTTGTCAAAATGCAAGGTTAAATACCTCATCTGAAACTTCGTAAAATCATTTTTTTTTGTTATTTAATTGTGGAAGGTTATATGTTTTTCTGAAAACATGCATGATAAATTTCCTTGTAATGAATATACATGTACTATAATCTCGTAAAAAACTCAATTTTAAAAATAATATTCATTAAACCAATTAAAAAATAACTTGTCAAAGTTAGTTTCTACTAATTTTTTGAAACTAATAAAGGCTAGTAGAATTAGAACTGAAAAAATAATATTCTTATTTCTTTTAAGTACTTTCCATAACATAGGAGAAAGAATTGCTAATTTGTTTTTTTTTAGAATGATTGTTGATAAGTATTGATGATGTCCCAAAAATCCAAGTTATTTGGAAGCTACGTTATTTGGTGTTTTTAGTTTAATCAAATGTTTATCTTGATATCCCTTTCTCCATAGCCTAAGAAGTACATAATTGGTGGTGAAAATCCTAATACCTATAAAACAATTTTTTTATGGGATTTAAAGATCCTCTGATTATAAAGTGAGTATTTTAAATGATTGTGATAAATAAAAGAAATAACTTTTAATTCAAAAAACAAGAGTGCTTGTTTTTGTTTTTTTGTATGATAAATGCTCTAATGAGTAAGGTATCAATGTTGGGAGAGTAAAGGAAAGAAAAAAGCAATCTTTTTATATGAATAATTTAGGGGTTATTTTATCATTCTTAAACTTATTATTTTGATGAAGTGAAGAGACTGCAAAGTAATTTATCCTGATAGCAATATCTCTTATAAATTATTAATAAGATGGAAATATAATAGGTTATTGAAAGACTTCTTATGCACCTACAGGTATAGAGAAATGATTATTCTTGACGTGAATAGTTTATGTTAATAGCTTTTAAGATAAAACTCGTACCAAATAGGTCTCACATGTAATTAATCATAGGAAAGATGGGTTTGAAAGTTTATTAGATCCATATTGTTTTGGGTTTAATATATGGTTGAGCTCAGATATAACGAGTATGATAATTTGTTAGACCCATGATGTCTTGGGTCCAATCATGAAATGAACTTAAAAATGTTAAATCCGACAACTTGCTAAACTCATAGTAATTTAAATTTGATCAAATCCAAATACATAGAATTTAACAACTTTGTTAAATTCAAACTGACTTGGTCTCCATGCTTGGCCTAAAAATATGAGATTTTTAAACTATTTCATGGATTCAAAATATCAAGTAAAAAGACTGATGCATCAAATATTAATACCACAAAGGAGATTAGGACACATGTCCACAGTATGGCTCCATTAAACAATGCCTAAAAAGCTAAAAACATGGTGGTGCTTGTAGCAGTTCGTGCTGACAAAGAAGAACATGTGTATGGTTCCGATAAGTTAAAACCAAAACGTAAATGATATGGCATGGGAGGCTTCGTGTATACATACATATATATATATATATATATGCACCCTGGTGTACGGAAAAATTGGAGGTATTGAGGTTTCGAGAATCTAAACTTCATGTGGAGAGCTTGAGTTGCAGGGCCTGTTCTTGTTCTGCAACTCGATGCTCAGTTGTTTGCAAAGAAACGAGCATCTGCTTGCCTGCTGAGGACAAGTTCACATGTATTTTCAATATTATTATTAGTTAGTAACGAATTCGTGCTAATTAATCTCAGATTAGTAGCACAAAAGTTAAGGAGAAGTCTTTGAGAACCCAAGAAAGATTCCTGGCAGATAGCCTTGGTTTATGTACTGCTTCCTTCAAAAACTTTAGGCAACATCTCCCTGCCTCGGACTTTTTTTTTCTTCCTTTTCGATCGAGTTAATTGTAACGGGACCATTCTGTATTAATTATTGAGAAACCTATAATTGATTCCTCTAATTTCACAATTTATAGGTTAATCCCTTTTTATTGATAGGGATTTACTACATGATGGTCCCATAGATATGACGTGATGGTTAAGAGTTTGAAATCTACCTTGCAGTTCTCGGGTTCGAATCAATACATGGTTACTTTGTAAGAGTCTGAAACAACAAAAAAATTTCTCCTTTATCTCGGATCCACAAAAAATACTTAAAAAGAAATAGAGTTTACTCAAATCGAGAAGAAAAAAAAAATTACTATAGAATGATTAGAGAAAGGACCCTAATGAACTTTTAGCTTAGATGACACCGATCTACTTATATATCCTCAAGGGGTTTTGAGTTTTAAAAAAATTATTTCTATAAAAACAAATAGTGGGAATTTCTAGAGGTAGACCCGTGCTGTCTTGGAGCTCAAATCATTATTATATTTTTGTGAGAAATGATGTTAAAAAATATTATTATATTATTTTTTATAAGAAACAAATAAAGAAAAACACATTAAGACATTTTGTGATTTCATGTGGAATCCATTTCTTAGTCATTTGTTCAACGTAGATAGAAGAGACCATGCCATACCTGGGTTGACGAGGTTAGGGTTGATGGGGGGTTAGAATGAGTCAAATACCTACTTTATTTTCCCTTTAATCAGGACCGTTTATTACTCTAGGTCGGTGAGGTCCCGAGTTAACACGTTGAGCTAGACTAGGTCTTACAGCTATAGAATATAGTGCTCTTGAATATGAGTGAACAATTTTTTCCAATGAATTTTAACTTTAATTTATTTAAACTTTGAAGTCACGTTTCAACTTTGGAACGTAAAGAAGCTTGTTAACAAGTATTTCTACATATAATATAAATAATCTGTTATACGTATTTGTTTAGATATAGATAACACTAGCTTGTGACAAAATTGTGTTAACCCCATTAAATGCAAATTTAAATAAATTAGGAAGACTAATTATAATCAATTAAATATTAAAGAATGAAAATGATAAAAAAAAATCAATTTAAAATAAAAAAAGATCACAAAAAAAATTATTCAAGTATACATAGATAAAGAAGTCAAATTTATGACACGAGTCAATAGAATAAGATTATCTTGTAAGAAAATCAAATAAAGAAATAAAAAGATCACTTTTCTAATTAATTTATTGTCAAACTTGCAACTTGGATCATGAGATTGAGATAATTCTATAAAACTTATTTTTTTTTAATATATATAAAAAAAAAGCTAAGCGATAAAAACAATCTCACTATAATATAAAATTAATAATTTTATTGGTGTATAATTGTCTTTAAAAAAATCTTTAATTTTATTTAAATGAAGTTTAAAATAAAAATAAAGGAAATCCCTTTCAAATGGCGCTAGTTAGTTACATGGGGCCCAAAAGCAAGAGTAGAAATCGTGTGCCTGCCTACCAATGACCGGGAAATAAAACTTTCAACTATAATGGAATTTGTAAAAATTAAAGGGATTGATAATTTATTATTTGAAAAGTTTAAGGACCAAAAGGAGCTTTTCACACAGATTTTAAAATTGCCAATCATTTTCTTCACCTTTTGATTTTAATTTTAGTTCTTTGTCTCTGTCTCTTCCTCTCTTCAAAAAATTCACCTAAATTTGCCATCAGTTTGGTATGGTATGATCAAAATCATATATAAAAGCCGAAGGACGCATTGAGATAACAAAGTGTCATTAATTGGTTGAAATTCGGCCACCTTAAATAGTTGGAAAGTGGGGTTTTTAATTTTTAAGAGTTGAAAAAAGTCTTTTTAAACCATTTTTTTAATTTAAACACCTAAAAAATATTGTAAGCATCTCAATAACTCATTTATGTCCTTAAATCACAATTAAATAGGCTAAAATTAAAAAATTAAGCAGAATCTAAAAAATATTATGAGACCTGACTCTTCTTTTTTTTTTGGTAAGATAAAGACTAAAATCGAAATTAATAGAACTTTTCTTGTCAAATAAAATCCCAATTAACATCACGATATGCTTTTTTGTAACTACAATATGACCACTCGATAACTTTTTTCTCTTTGCTCTTTTTGAAGACTCTCTGCTCTATCAAACGTATGGACTAAAAATAAACAAAATAATTCTTTTTTAATATATTTACAATATCAAATGCTAAAGGGACTGGAAAAGAAGTCAAAGGAAATGAAGTGGACCAAAAGGTACTTTTTTTTAATTGTGTCTATCTACTAGTAATTCAAAATACATTTGATTAAATTGGTCTTCAAGTAAGTTTCAAAATATGATAAAACCTTTAAAATTTTAACAATTGGTAAAGATAAAAGGCTACCAACTAGTAAAAAAACACCCAAAACAACATATAAAAAGACTTAATTAAAGAGAAAAAAAGTTTGATGGCCATAATTGTTTTAATAAAAAAAATACTCCAATGCACAGTTAATTGTGGTGGGAGGAATAGTGCATGCGTGTATAGTGAATTCCTCAACAGTTTTTATTTAACAAGCTTCTAAAACCTATATAATAACTCTTGTTTTGTGTTTTTCCAAAGCTTTAGTCCCCTTCATAAAAAAGAATGGGATAATTGCATTACTAGGTCATCAATTCTACAGCCTTTTCAATTGAGTAAATGGGTTTTATTTTATTTCATTTAAGTACACCTACTTCTTAAAAACTTATAATAAAGTACTTCCATTATCTCATCCATTTTTCACTCAAGTTTCCTTTAACCCTTACTAAAGGAATAGTTATAAGTTTTGATTAATCATTAGATATTTTTTAACTTTAGTGTAGAGCGTAGATAGCTTACAATTAATTAAAAGGTTTTCTTTTTAAAAGGGTTTATTTAATTTAAATTATTTTCTTTAATTAAATATAGCATTATGTTGGAGAGAACTTTTACTAAGAAAAAACACGGTAGAAAATGAATATTGACCAAAATAGTTAAATAGCATAATAAAAAAAAATTCATGTATCAAAATGAGAAACATTAAAGTTTTGCACTTTATTGAGATGGTGTGAAAGTTCGGCTATCAACAACGAGAAAGGCACAGATCTTCAGATAACAGAGCAATAGGAATGTGGATGGAAGTACTTGTTTTGAAAGAGATTGATGTACTCTAACGAAAGTTCATGTATTTGATTGAAAAGGATGTAAAGTTGGTGTACTACTAGTGTAATTATCCCTGAAAAGAATACACTTAGAGTGAGACTTGAGGAAATAAAAATCTCAGGGACTAAATTCTAATCTCACTAATATTTCGGAGACCAAGAAATACTCCACCCAAAATTGTGTGAACTTCTACCAAGGCCCATTTTGAAAAAGAAAAAAAAATTGAGGAAGGAAATTCAAAAACCATCCACCATCAGTTCCTAGATTTAATTGAAGATGAGGCTGCTCTGCAACCATACATGCAGAAATAAAAGGCAGCAATGAACAGGATCACACTGCTGATTCCCTCAGCACCAATATTTGCAGTGGAAAAAGTCTTGTAGTTCTCTAATGTGTACACTCTCTTGATTTGAGTTAAGAAAGCAAGATCCTAATCCAATCTCATATGTGCAAAACTTTTGTGTTCACGGATTGTAATTAAAGTAGGCTTGGCAAAAAAATTGTGATAAAAAGATGGTAAGAGAGAAGGTTGACCAAGCTGCTGCAGATTATGAGCAATTTAGAGTGGCTTAAAAGGGATGGTGTCTGTATATAGTTAGTTGTCAACTTGTCCAACCGGCACATCTTGAAGGAACATATAACAAATGTTGTGTTTTGACAATGTTCTGGAACAGAAGTGACAGATATAGAGAATACAACATGGACGATTGAAAAGTCATGGACATAAAATAAATCTAGTGAATTTCTATATATGCAGAACACTACTACCAAAGTGAAGAACAAGCAGGTGTCTGGGCAATGATTCCGTCGCCTGATTATCAAGCATCTCCCCTCTTGTTTATCCCTTTTTAGTCATGTGCAATTTGTACACAAGGCAGATCCAGATTATGAAAATTAAAGTTTTGAACCTGGAAAATAATATTTGCAGATGGAACATGGACATGCCGGTACAACAGAACCATCAAAAGTGGAGAATTTACGAGATGGTATCAAGGAAAGACTCCATCAGGAATGGCAATATTGATAAACAAGAGACGGTTCTAGCCGAGAATTACATGCTTAAATAATAGCAAATGATGTGATTTGATATTACAGAGATGCACAAAAGCTGGAAAAGAGAGAATCTTCTTACAAAATTTCCCCAAGATATCATTATCCATTGAGTACCTTCTTCACCAAATCCAACCCTTCACAAACAGCTTGAGCGCAGCACTGCTCAAGCCAAAGGCATCATAGAAATCTTGATTCCAAGTCATACAATCGTTAGCAGATAAGAAAATTCAGTGACATGAAATGATTCCTTAGTTGACGAATAATTACAATTTTGCATGCAAAGCTAAAGGAACTGAACTCATTAATCACAATCAGCCAATAGAACAGAGCCTTGTTATTGAATACTCTGAAGAGAGAGCAAGAATCCCAGCTCAACAGATGGACACATCAAATCTTGGCTCATAGAAACAGACCTGGCTGTTGTATGATTGAAGAGCACATCCAGCAATCCAAGACCAGGCCTTCTTATCCACATCATATAGAAGGCCTTTTCCTTGATTCCAAGATGTAAAGCAGATCAAGTTATCCTGTCCAAAGCACTCAAATCTTTCAGCTGATAACCTCAAAAGAGCTCGAAAATACTTTGGTGGCATCCTGCTAATCTCCACCCAAGTAATCTTTGCATGATCCAGCTCCCAAATCCTCATACTCTGAAGGTTACTATGCAGGCCAATCCTTCCAACCAAAAACAGACGCTTCTGAGTGCCAGCTACCAGATATCCATCCAGCAAGGACCTGGGGAATCTTGCTGGAATGTGTTCCCAGTAACCGGGGTCAAGCCTATACATCATCAAACCAAGTGGAGAAAGGGTTTCCAGGTACAATCTTGAGTCACAATATGCCATCTTTGAGGAGCAAAGGTTGACTGCAGGCATTATCTGGTGAAGTGACCATCTATCAAGTTTTGAATCATACACTTCAGTAGGCAATGACCTGTCCCCATAAATATCACCGGTGGCTATCACTTTGAATGAGCGGTCTATTCTATCCACAACCATTATCATCTGCCTTTGCTGATTATAATGCATGCCTGGTAATGTTCTCCAAGTTTGCGTGAGTGGATTACAAACTAGAGTTTTGAAAGTTATCCCATCAAGTCCAGAAAAACAAACAAGGCCTCCTGAAGAACCAACCAACCAAAATGCCCACTGTGGCAAAAATGTAAGCGGAATTCTATACCAAGCTTTCAGGGGCAAGCTGAAAACTGAACATTGCGGGGTCTGCAAGTTCTTCCAAAATGTCAAAAGGCAAGGCCCATGAGAGGGCACTTGTGAGTGAAATTTAAGAAAACTGCTATCTTGGAGAATTGAATTCCACCTTTTACAAACTGAACGGAGACGAAAAATCATGAACGGAGGAACCCTTAATAAAATCTCATTCAACAGATCCTCAGGCAACATTGCCCATATGTCATCCTCCATTTGAACATCCGGGTGAACAACCTTACCAAATTTAGATACCGTTTCCTCATCTAAACCACGTGGCTTGGTCTTAATCACCTTTTGCCGAGAAGGGCTGGTATTCCTTGATCCAACCCAACCGATAGGACTTGCACTCCTCGACTCACCAATTCTAGTTGGTGACTCTTGCCTAGGACAACCATCGTCATTGTGCAAGCCCCCAATTTTCAACGAATGACAATTAGATACAATAGACCCAGATTCAGATGATTCCCCAGGACTATCATCCATGGCTAAGTTCTCAAAACCCGAAAAACCCAAGACCCTAATCGTACAATAACAGTGCTACTCCAAACACCAGATGTAAGCTCTAATTCATTGCACATGAAGCAAAAAGACTAAAACTATATACTCCAAAAAGGAAGACTTCAGCAATCAAGAAACAAAACCCATTCATCCAAACAACAGAATTTCAACAATCATTGACTACAGATTGCATTCTATTTCAGATTTTTTTCTTAAAAATAAACCTAATTTTCAGTTAGATCCAGAACCTGAACAAAATATAATGATTTCAAAGAAAAAAATACGGGCCAAACATCAATGTGAGAACATAAAAATGGAAGCTTGGTTGATGGATTAGAATTGGGTTACCTTTAGATGCAAAATATTTTTTACTAATTTTCTTGGTGAGGATCACCATGACAGGACTGAAAGCAGAATTCTGGCATAGAAAGAAGAGAAAGAACCCTAACTCTCACATGGTGTTTAATTTATTGCCACTGTTTTTGGGCCCAAAAAAAAGTTTAAAATTTAAAAATAATAATATCATTTTGGGAAAACCCGGAAAAAGTCCCCAGTCCTTTATGGTTAGTTTTAGTTAGATCCCCATACTTGTTTTATTATCTCAATTAGATCCTTAATGTTCTTAAATTCCCAATCAAGTTCTTTTTGATATCAATATAATAAAATATCTGAAAACATCAAAAAAATTAATTTAAAATAAAAGATAAAAACTATTTTTTTAATTTTTTTTCAAATACTAGAGATTCACAAATAAATATATTAGGCTCCAGTACATGCTGTTCATCTTCTATCCAAGGCTCCATTAATTTTTCTACTGCTTCTTGGTGGATATAAATAAAGCTTGGTATCTGCAGGAGGTTTGCTGCGTCTGGGAGGGTTTACAAAAGATCTCACCTTCACCTCTAACGCGTTGCGTTGTATGGTATTTCAAAAATATTTTAATAAAAAATTAAAAGAAAATATTTTTTTACTTTTATTTTAAATTAAAAAAAATATAATGTTTTAAAATCATTTTTATATGTTCATATTAAAGACAATTTTAAAAATATATAAAAAATCATTTTAATAATAAAAAATATTTTTAAAAATAATCAGGGAAAACGAAAACCAGCCAAGAAGTTGTCCTGGTTCAATCAGTATTGTTCCTTCGTGTTTTCTCACAAATGCCTTGAACGAAGTATATTCTTTGGGTGTGTTTTTAGCGTTGTGTTGTTTTAAAAAATATATTTTTAGTTATGGTTTTCATAAATTTATATTTAATTAAATAAAATATAAAATGGATGTTTGCGTGAAAAATAAATAAATAAATAAATAAATAAAACATGATATTTTAGTTTCTATATAATTAAAGTCTGAAACGTATAAAAAGATTGGTATAATTTTGTATTATGGATTTGCATGGTATAATTTTCTTGGTCACGTATTTTTTTTTCTGATCTGATCATTTCCCATTGTTTTTTATTCAAGATTGGTATTGATAGTTTATTTAGAAGACTTGATTTGGGGTTATCCTGAAGTTATAAAAAAAAAAAAACATTTTTTCATTGAGTTTGTGGTTTGATTTTGCAAAAACACAATGTTTGATTTTTTTTTCAAAAGATTAAAACTAAATGGAATTAATTGAAAATTTAGGAAACAATGCATCCCTAGGAAAAAGAAAATAAACCGTGTGTTTCTCTAGTGTTGCGACCTTCGTCGCATCCTAACATCCGTACAATTAGGTGAGCTCATTACAGCCATATAGCAAGTTAATTATGGTAAATCTAATATTTTATTGTTTTAATATTTTTAAAAATATATTTAAAAATCAAATTATATTTCTATTGATTATTCAAATTACATTTAAATCCATTAAATCATTTATGTTAAGTGATATGAACTCTCATACGTTTTAATCGAAAATCTAATAAAAAAATTAAATTAAAAGATTTTAAAATTGACCCGTTGTAATAACATTTTCTAAGATTTCTTCTCGTTTCTATTCTTTGATTACATTCAAGAAAACAAAGTTGATAATTTAGGGTCATCTTATAATTTAAATTTTTACTCATGTCATATTTAGAATTGTCTAGCTTGATACTTTATGAATTTACACTTATTGTTTTTAAATAAAATGGTATTGTCACTTCAAAATTCAAATCCTTACCTGCAAAGGAACTCAGGCAGTGAACTTCTGACCGAACTCATAACTTCTGACAATTGTGGTAGATAACGTTAAGCTACTGTTTATTAATAGGTTGTTTTTGAAAATAATTTATATTTACAAATTATTTTAATGATGCTTTATTGTTTTTTATTTAAAAAATGATATTAACATATGAAAATGATATAAAAATATCAAAAAAATTAATAAAAAATAAAAAAAATTCAAATTTTCTTAAAAATATTTTTAAAACACAGTGTAAAAAACAGGTAGAAGTTGCTTTTCTTCATTTTCTAGGGCATGAACCCTTCAAGTTGATGAATAGAGTCCCAAATAATGTAACAACCCCCAATTTAGCGTTGGTTTGTGATTGTAGATGAGATTGTTTTTTAAATATTTTTTTGTTTAGAAATATGTCAAAATAATATTTTTATTTTTAAAAAATATTTTTAATATTAACACATCAAAATAATCTAAAAATAAAAAAAAAATCAAAATTTTTCAAAAATAGTTCTGAAATACAATATCAATCACCCCCTTAATTAGTTCACAGTAACACGTTGTGTTGCGGGTCAATAATAAAAATTAGATGTCAGAACATTGAACTTGATTTATCATGGAAGGTCCAAAATCAATTCAATCAACTAGGAAAGAGAAGTTCGATAATAAAATCGAGAGCAAGAAAGTAGAAAAGTAACATGGAAAAAAAAAGGAGGGGGGGTTAGCCGACGTCATTCAATTTATTTAAGGACTATTAAAAATTTTTTTTATAAAATATATTAAAAATAAAAATAAAATAAAATAAAAGGGTTCCATTGTTAATGAAGCTCCACAAAATAGGTCTGTTCATTTCGTAGAGAAAGTAAATTAGTTAATACTATATAAGTACATTACAATAAAATCAAATTTTTATTCAACATAAAAAATATTGAAGTATTCTTAACATGTTTTCTAGAGAAAAGTTTTTATTAAAGGTTAATTAGATGTGATATAATTGACTTTGTAAGTTCAAAAACAACACAAACAATCGATAATAATATAATTTGATTAAAAAAATTAAAATAATATCTTTTTAAAAATATTGAAATGACAATATATTAGATCTATTTGAATTTACTTGGATTAACTTTAGTTGATTTGTCAAATATCAAAATTCAGATCATGAGACCTTGATAGCCATGTAAAAAACAAAAAAAAAATATCAAATCTAATTCTTAATCAATCTAATATAGAGTAATGAAATTAAAAACAAATTTAAATTGAAAAAACGAGTCGAGCTAATCTGGGACAACTTGTTAAACCTTGATCATATGATTGGGATAATCACATAAAAAGAAAATTAAAACAAATTGTGAAAACTCAACTTTTAATCAATCCAATATTGAAGAATAAAATTGAAAAACAAAATCAACTAGAAAAGGACACATAAAAACCACATGAGTAAATTGACTGAACCCATGAACTGAGTCATGAAAGTTGAGATAATTTCATGAAAAAAAATAAACCAAAATAAATTATGAAGCCTAATTTTCATAAATCTAATATCAAATGATGAAATTGAAAAACAAATTAAGAAGAAGATAAAAACAACAACTACTACTACAACAAAGGCAATCAAGCTAACCCAACTATGAGTCATAAGATTGCAATAATTTTATAGAAAAAAATGAAGCACAATTCTTCAATCAACCTAATGTTAAATGAGTAAATTGAAAAATAATACTTAAAAAAAAATATTTGAGTCAACACAAGTTAACTTGTTTAAACCCATAATATGAAACCATGATAAAAAAAAAAAAGTTAGAAAAATGTTTAAATAACTCAATGTTTAAGGGTAAAATTGAAAAAAGACCCAAAAAAAAAATCTTATTTAAAAGATAAGGATGAGATATACATTAATTTGTTAAATTATTTATAGAAAATAAATTATGAAATTCAATGCTAATTAAATTTAACATTGAATGATAAGATTATATTAAAAAAATCAAATTTTAAAAGGCTGCTTGAAATGCTAAGAGTTTTTAGTATATGTTAATAAACATTGAAACTCCACACAGAAAACCATTTTTTTTATATATAAAAAAAATGAATCTCCTTAAATCCCAAAATTAAAAGAAAAAAAAATGAAAGAGTATCGAGCATCTAATTCAGAAAGGCCAAAAAGAGTTTCGAGAGAGTCTTGCCGGTTATAAAACCAATTATGGAATGAGTTCTTAATACGATCGAAATTATTTTTCAAAATATTTTTTATTTATATATGTATTAATATATATATATATATATATTATTTTTTAAAATTATTTTTGACATTAATATATTAAAATAATTTAAAAATATCAAACAATATTAATTTCAAACAAAAAATAAAAATATTTTTTTAATTTTTTTATTTTCAAAAATACTTTTAAAATAGAACACTAAACATGCTCTTAGTCTAGTCAGGAAATTTTAAGAGTTCAAATTGGTAATAGTCTTATCTTATAGGTTATTAATTAATATATCATGTTATCATTCTATATCTAACTTTCTGTAAAAACAGCTATCAACAAGGGAAATTAAAAGGAAATAATTACTTTTCTAAAATATCAAATCAATTCAATTATTTCTTTTTGATTCTAATGCGGAAAATTAAATGAAAACAATTTTTATTCTTTTGGTAAGGACTAACATTGATGTTGATTTTAAATGAATTTGTCAAAGAACCTATTTTTTTTTCAATTTAAGTTTCAATCCTAATTCCTAAGATATGATTAATATAACTTTTGCATATTGAAAAGTAAATTTAAATTTATTAATCTATAAAAGCAAGAAATTAGCCATATTAATAGGAGATTATATTGTTTTATCTTTTATTTCTCATATCTATGGTAATAATTGGTTGATTATTATAATTAGCTTACGTTTAGAAATAGTGTTTATGTTTACATAATTTATTAATATAAAATAAAATAATTTTATATTTTTTCCATAACTCGAAAAGTTTGTTCTAATTTTCTTATCTTGATAATGCATTAACTATTATATAAATATGGTGATGCGCCTGAATAAAGTTAGAAAGGACTAACAGACAATTCACAATAATTACATTAATTTAAATATTTAGCAAAATAATAGTTTCCATATAAATTATCAATATAATTTTTTTTTTGAATTTGATGACATAATAAATTAATTAAAGGATCAAGTTGTAACTTATAATATATCAATAATTGCAACTTGAATACCATAAAAAAAATTAATTTCTCCAACAAAACAATTTAAAGCTCTAATAACTCAAGGTTTAATCTAGATCAATTTAATATTAAACCCGCTAATAAATCAATCCGATTAAAAACTCAAATTTAACCTTAAACCAACAAAGAAATTGATCCCTGTACAAACTAAAACAACTCAATTTTCTGATATTAAAAAGAATTCAATAGGACATGAAATCAACGAAATTGATTAATTTATGAATATTGAATTGAAAAATACATAAAATAAATATATATTTTGAAAAACCCTGTAAACTAAGCTATCGATATCCTTAACCTAACCTAAAGTACTAAAGGTCTATTTGAGATCGTAACTGGAATTATTTTTAAAATATTTTTTGTTTAAAATATATTAAAATAATTTTTATTATTTAGAAATTGTTTTTGACTTTAGCATATTAAAATAATTTTAAAATACCAAAATAATAATTTAAAGTAATAATTAAAAATAGTAATAATTATTTAAAAAAAACAATACCAAACAAAAACTAAGTTATAAATAAATGCAATTTTGTACATATGTAGCATGTATGGAAATCTTTTTCCATGATTCAATAAGTATATATATTTAATATATGGCAGACCGTGTCTATGCAAGGTGAAAATCATTAAGATACTTTTCTCTCTCTCCAGAAATTGTCTTATTTAACTATATATGACCTAGCAGCATGTATCTTTTATTTAACTAGGTATGGCTATTTATTGCTTTCTTGTATATTTTTTCAGCCTATTTATTTGTGTTTCAAAAGAGTTTTTGATATTTTTTTTACTTATGATCAATTTTTATAGTGTCTTAAGATTTTTTAATATTCTAATATCAAAAATATTTTTTTAAAAATAAAAAAATATTATTTTAATTTATTTATAAATTAAAGAAACTTAAAAAAAACAACCGCTACAGAAAGTATCCAAAATATAGCTTTAACTAACACCACCAATTAACTGCTTTTCTTTCTTTCTTTTCAATTAAAAATATGAACAGGAACATAATGTAGCATAAAAGCACCTCTTCAAGTTTGGCTCCAGTTATCCAACTTTAGATAAATGTGGTGAATAACATTAAGGACATGTTTTATATTGTGTTTTAAAAATATTTTTGAAAAAAAATAATAAAAATAATTTTACTTAATTTTTTTTATGTTTGTAGATCATTTGTTGGGTGCATAATCATGTAAGCATGGGTAAACTCGACAACCAAAAGACTAGAAATTTTCATAATTAGGAGACTTACCATATAAGACTTCAAAAGGAGAAAGATTACCAAGAACAAGCATAGGCAATCGATTGATAATGTAGGTTGCTGTGATGAAAGCGTCAACCCAATTCAGAAGAGGGACATGAGAGTGAAATAGGAGTGCAAGGCCAGTTTTGGTCACATGACGATGTTTACGCTCAGCTCGACCATTTTGGGAAGGAGTGTATGGACAAGACATTTGATGGTGGATGCCAAATTATCAAAGACGAGATTGAAAATGATTGCTTGTAAATTCAGCGCCACCACCAGTTTGAAAAATCTTGATTTTAGTATAATGTTGGTTTTCGACCAATTTTTGAAATTGGATGAAAACTTCAAAAAAATCAGATTTTAATAGCATAGGGTAAAGCCAAGTAAAGCGTGAATAATCATCGACAAATATCACATAATAGCGAAAACCCAAATTAGATTTAATAGGAGCGGAACCCCAAATATTGCAATGAATTAGTCCTACGACAACATTGGAGCGAGAATTATTTGAAGAAAAGGGCAAGCGATGACTTTTAGCAATTTGACAAGTAGAGCAAAGAGATGGGTTAGGCAACAATGAAGTAAGAAATAAATGTCTTTTTTTTTTATTTAAAAGAGATAAATAGAGTGATTTACATGACCAAGGTGAGCGTGCCATAATTTAAAAGAAGCATGTAAATTTTTATTTCTAAGGACAGAAACAAATGCAGAGTTGCCACGTTCCAGCACATACAAACCACCTTCTCGTCTACCTTTTGCCACTGCTGCTCCTGTTAATCGATTCTGGATAACAAAATTATCATCAACAAAGGTTACAAATAAAGGAAAATCTCTCGTTAATTTGCTGATTGATAACAAGTTTTTGGTAAGGTGGGGAACAATAAGAATATCTAAAAGCTAAAAATCAAAGGAGGAAGAGAGCGTGCCAGTGTGGGTAATGGGAAGTGAGGCACCATTTCCTACTATAACACAGTCCTTACCTTGATAAGGCTCAACCTTGTCCAATTGAGAGGGATCAGGAGTCATATGAGCAGAAGCGCCGATATCGGTATACCAATCAGATTCCGAGCCATTTGAGAGGGAACATACAGTAAAGGCTTCAACAAGTGGTGTTGTTGGCTTAGCATTATCATAACGTTTATTGCAACGATCAGCAGTGTGACCTTCAATACCACAGATTTGTTTTCGAGGTGTATAGAAATTTTGTCTGCCTTGGTCATAACCACGGCCACCACTGTGACAATATAGTTGATTTTGTAAGTTAAAAAACAACCCAAACAACCAATAAAAATATAGTTTGATTAAAAAAATCAAAATAATATCTTTTTAAAAAATATTGAAATGACAATATATTAGATCTACTTATAATTTGTTAAACTCAAGTCATAAAACCGAGATATATCTATAAAAAAACTCAAGTCATAAGAAAATCTGAGTCAATATAAATTAATTTGTTAAACTCAAGTCATAAAACCGAGATATATCTATAGAAAATAAATTAAAATAAATTATGAAATTCAATACCAATTATATTTAACGTTAAATGATAAGATTATATATAAAACAACAAATTTTAAAAGGCTAAAGCATTTAACTTGAAATGCTAAGAGTTTTTAGTAGATGTTAATAAACATTGAAACTCCACGTAGCAAACCATTTTTTTAAAAAAAATTCAAGCTCCTTAAATCCCAAAATTATATATAAAAATGAAAGAGTATCGAGCATCTAATTCAGAATGGCCAAAACGAGTTTCGAGAGAGTCTTGCCTGTTATAAAACCAATTATGGAATGTTTGTTAATCTCGTTATTTTTAAAATATTTTTTATTTATATATAAATTAAAATAATTTATTTTTATTTTTTAAAAATTATTTTTGATATTAACATATTAAAATAATATAAAAAAATTAATTTAAAATAAAAAAATAAAAAAAATATTTTTAGATTTTTCAAAAATTTAAATTACAATACTAAACATGTTCTTAGTCTAGTCGGGAAATTTTAAGTGTTGAAATTGGTAATAGTCTTATCTTATAGGTTATTAGTTAATATATCATGTTATCATTCTATATAATTAAATCCAAAAAATTAATATTTATATCTAACTTTCTGTCAAAACAGCTATCAACAAGGGAAATTAAAAGGAAATAATTACTTTTCTAAAATATCAAATCAATTCAATTATTTCTTTTTGATTCTAATACGGAAAATTAAATGAAAACAATTTTTTTTTCTTTTGGTAAGGACTAACATTGATGTTGATTTTAAATGAATTTGACAAAGAACCTATTTGTTTTTTCAATGTAAGTTTCAATCCTAATTCCTAAGATATGATTAATATAACTTGTTGCATATTGAAAAGTAATTTTAAATTTATTAATTCATAAAAGCAAGAAATTAGCCATATTAATAGGAGATGATATTTTTTTTTATCTTTTATTTCTCACATCTATAGTAATAATTGGTTGATTATTATAATTAGCTTACTTTTAGAAATAGTATTTATGTTTGCATAATTTAGTAATATAAAATAAAATAATTTTATATTTTTTCCATAACTCGAAAAGTTTATTCTAATTTTCTTATCTTGATAATGCATTAACTATTATATAAATATGGTGATGCGCCTGAATAAAGTTAGAAAGGACTTTAACAGACAATTCACAATAATTACATTAATTTAAATATTTAGCAAAATAATAGTTTTCCATATAAATTATCAATATAATTTTTTTTTGAATTTGATGACATAATAAATTAATTAAAGGATCAAGTTGTAACTTATAATATATCATTAATTGCAACTTGAATACCATAAAAAAAATTAATTTGTCCAACAAAACAATCTAAAGCTCTAATAACTCAAGGTTTAATCTAGATCAATTTAATATTAAACCAGCTAATAAATCAATCCGATTAAACCTCAAATTTAACCTTAAACCAACAAAGAAATTGATCCCTGTACAAACTAAAACAACTCAATTTTCTGATATTAAAAAGAATTCAATAGGACATGAAATCAACGAAATTGATTAATTTATGAATATTGAATTAAAAAAATACATAAAATAAATATATATTTTGAAAAACCCTGTAAACTAAGCTATCAATATCCTTAACCTAACCTAAAGTACTAAGGGTCTATTTCAGATCGTAACTGGAATTGTTTTTAAAATATTTTTTTGTTTAGAAATATATTAAAATATTTTTTATTATTTAGAAATTGTTTTTTGATTTTAGCATATTAAAATAATTTTAAAATACCAAAATAATAATTTAAAGTAATAATTAAAAATAGTAATAATTATTTAAAAAAAACAATACCAAACAAAAACTAAGTTATAAATAAATGCAATTTTGTACATATGTAGCATGTATGGAAATCTTTTTCCATGATTCAATAAATATATATATAGTTAATATATATATGGCAGACCGTGTCTATGCAAGGTGAAAATCATTAAGATACCTTTCTCTCTCTCCAGAAATTGTCTTATTTAACTATATATGATCTAGCAGCATGTATCTTTTATTTAACTAGGTGTGGCTATTTATTGCTTGCTTGTATATTGTTTTCAGCCTGTTTATTTTTGTGTTTCAAAAGAGTTTTTTATATTTTTTTTACTTATGATCATTTTTTTTAGTGTTTTAAGATTCTTATATCAAAAATATTTTAAAAAGAAAAATAATATTATTTTAATATATTTATAAATTAAAAACATTTTAAAAAACAACCAAAGTATCCAAACTTTAGCTTTAACTAACACCACCAAATAACTGCTTTTCTTTCTTTCTTTTCAATTAAAAATATGAACACGAACATAATGAAGCATAAAAGCACCTCTTCAAGTTTGGCTCCAGTTTTGCAACTTTTAGTTGTCAAAATTGAATAATTGTAGTGATGCTGGACGAGGACGAGACAGCTTGGACCCTTAATTTGGGAGGTTCGACAAGGAGCATGAGAGTGTCGTTAATGTTATTTTTTAAAGTATTTTTTATTTAAAAATAAATTGAAATTTTATTTTTTAAAAATTATTTTTGACATTAATAAATATAATTTAGAAACATTAAAAAAAATTAATTTAAAAAATAAAATTCTTTTTAAATATTTTTGAAATACAATACCAAACATGAAAGTAATTATCGACCTTTTAAGTTGTTTAGGTTGAATAATTGTAGTGATGATGGACAAAGATGAGACAACATGTGCCCTTAAATTGAATTCAACAAGGAGAGAGTTTATATAAATTTAAGAGGTTGTTTTGGTGATTTTTAAAAAAAAATGTTATTATTTTGTATTTTTGAGTTTAAAATTTTAAAGCTAGTATTCGAGAGAATTTATTAGTTTTTTATTTTCAAATTAATTTTTTGAATATTTTTGGATTGTTTTGTTATGTAGATATCAAAAATAAATTTTAAAAAATAAATAAAATGACTTTGATGTATTTGTAAATAAAAAATATTTTAAAAAGACTACTATTACTATAATTCTAAACTACCATTAATTACAAATTGAATACCATAAACAAATTATTTTGTCCAACAAAACAATTTAAAACTCTAATAACTCAAGGTTTAATCTAGCTCAATTTAATATTAAACCAGCTAATAAATTAATCCGATTAAAACTCAAATTTAACCTTAAACCAACAAAGAAATTGACCCCTGTACAAACTAAAGCAAGTCAATTCTCTGATATTAAAAAGAATTCAAGAGGACATGAAATCAACGAAATTGATTATTTTATGAATATTGAATTTAAAAATACATAAAATAAATATATATTTTGAAAAACTCTGAAAACTAATCTATCAATATCCTTAACCTAACCTAAAGGACTAAGCTTCTATTTGAGATGGTAACTAGAATTGTTTTTAAAATATTTTTTTATTTAGAAATACATTAAAATATTTTTTATTATTTAAAAACTGTTTTTGATTTTAGCATATTAAAATAATTTTAAAATACCAAAATAATAATTTAAAGTAATTATTAAAAATAGTAATAATTATTTTTAAAAAAAAACAATACCAAACAAAAACTAAGTTATAAATAAATGCAATTTTGTACATATGTGGCATGTATGGAAATCTTTTTCCATAATTCAATAAGTATATATATTTAATATATGGCAGACCGTGTCTATGCAAGGTGAAAATCATTAAGATACTTTTCTCTCACTCCAGAAATTGTCTTATTGAACTATATATGACCTAGCAGCATGTATGTTTTATTTAACTAGGTGTGGCTATTTATTGCTTGCTTGTATATTGTTTTCAGCCTATTTATTTTTGTGTTTCAAAAGAGTTTCTGATATTTTTTTTACTTATGATCAATTTTTTTAGTGTTTTAAGATTATCTTAATATTCTAATATAAAAAATATTATTTTAATATGTTTATAAATTAAAGAAACTTAAAAAAAACAACCGCTACAGAAAGTATCCATACTTTAGCGTTAACTAACACCACCGAATAACTGCTTTTTTTTCTTTCTTTTCAATTAAAAATATGAACACGAACATAATGTAGCATAAAAGCACCTCTTCAAGTTTGGCTCCAGTTATCCACATTTTAGTTGTCAGAATTGAATAATTGTAGTGATGCTGGACGAGGACAAGACAGCTTGGACCCTTAATTTGGGAGGTTCGACAACGAGTTATTGATATTATTTTTTAAAATATTTTTTTATTTAAAAATAAATTAAAATAATATATTTTTTTTATTTTTTAAAAAATTATTTTTGATATTGATATATAAATATGATCTAAAAATACTAAAAAATAATTTTAAAAAAAATAATTTTTTTTTAAATTTTTTTTCAAAATACAATGCCAACACATAATAGTAATTATCGAACTTTTGAGTTGTCTAGGTTGAATAATTGTAGTGATGATGGACAAAGATGAGACAACATGTGCCCTTAAATTGAATTCAACAAGGAGAGAGCTTTATATAAATTTAAGAGGTTGTTTTGGTGATTTTTAAAAAAAAATGTTATTATTTGTATTTTTGAGTTAAAAATTTTAAAGCTAGTATTCGAGAGAATTTATTAGTTTTTTATTTTCAAATTATTTTTTTGAATATTTTTGGATTGTTTTGTTATGTAGATATCAAAAATAAATTTTAAAAAATAAATAAAATCACTTTGATGTATTTGTAAATAAAAAATATTTTAAAAAGACAACTATTATTATAATTCTAAACACTTAATAAATCAATTTAAATCAACATAAAAAATAATATTATTTTAATAAAAAAATCAACAATACAATTTTTTTCTATACAAATCAAAGCCATAATACACCCAGGATATAGGTAGGGCTTGTTTAAAAATATATTAGATGATGTGTTTTTAAAATAATTTTTATTTAAAAATATATTAAATTAATATATATTTTGAAAGTTTATTTTATTATTATTTAAAAAAAAAACACTATTAAAATGATATTGGCAATAAAACACACACAAACAAAAAATACTAGGACACCGTACGAGGTCCGAAATTAATCATGATTACGAGAATACGAAAACAACCTCATAAATGCAATCACACAAACATCATAATGTTTGACGGACCAAACCATAAGGCCACTTAATGAAATCTGGGAAAAGACCAAACACATCATCCCCTCACCTCTTCCCACAAGGACACGTGTCTTTGTCCAAAGTTAACATCACTGTCACGGTCACACAATCTCCATCTCCCCCGTTTAAAACCTTCTCCACTGACGTATCTAACCACACGTGCTTCCCTTCCTTTTTCGTCGCCGGAATTTCCTCCCCTTTCCCTCCCCCGAAAAAAACAAATCCCTTTTCCTTTCCGATCACTATCTCTCTGGCCAAACATCCCCCTGACTTATCTTGTCATATCAGATTTGATTTCTTCCATTGTTGGATTGTAACTGAATCTAACAAACAGTACTCGAGTTACTGGTTCTACTTTATTATTTTAATGGGGGCGGTGACATCGACGATGGCGGCGAAGTTCGCGTTTTTCCCTCCGAGCCCGCCATCGTATGAGCTGGAGGAGGAGGAGGAGGCGGAGGATTGTGGGAAGAAGTTAAGGATGGTGACGGGGGTATCTGTACGTAATAATAATAATAGAAAAAACGTTGATGTGTTGAGATTGGAGACGAAGAGAGGGAATCAGGTGGTGGCGGTGTATTTTAAGAATCCTGCGGCGTCGTTGACGATGCTATACTCGCATGGAAATGCAGCTGATCTAGGACAGATGTATGATTTGTTTTGTGAGCTCAGTTTGCATCTCCGTGTTAACTTGATGGGGTCAGTTCACTTGGTCAAAGTTGTCACTTTTTTTTTTTTAAAAAAGAACTTTGAGCGTTGATGTTTTTGTTGTGTATTTATGCAGGTATGATTATAGCGGGTACGGAAAGTCAGCTGGAAAGGTACAATATTTTGATTAGATTTTGTTTTTCTTAACAACTGCTTTGGTTGGTGTTGTTGCGATTGATTGCTGAAAAGAAGAGAAAATTTGTTCTTGTTTTTGGTGGGATTGGTTTGGTCGCCGGGAAAAGGGGAGGAAACTAAATTTTGGAATTTGATTTTTTTTGTTAGTATTGATTTGTGTGGTCATTGAGAAAATGTTGGGTAGAGAATAAAAATAGTCTCCTTTTTCTTGGGAGATTTGGTTTTTGAATTGTTTGGCAGGTGATGGAAAGAGATGAAAATCTAAGGGAATGAAATTGCAGTTTTTTAAAATTTTGGTTTGAGAAGCTGAACAAGTCTTAAAAATATATAGTAAACCATATGCTTGTGTCAGAGTGTGTTAGACTCGTAGTTTCCTCTTAGTTGATTGACAATTGTTGGACAGCCAAAATGAGATTCGGATCTAGTTGTTAAAGTTGTTACTGTTTCTTGAAGTCAAATGGGGTCTTGGTTTTTGTTTGAAATATTTGTAGTTTGGAACTCTTTGAAGACAGCTGAACTGTTTGTTGTCACTGTTCTTTTTGGACAGCCAACTGAGCAGAATACATATGCTGACATAGAAGCTGCATATAGGTGCCTTGAAGAGAAATATGGGTGTGAAAGAAGAAGATGTTATCTTATATGGACAGTCAGTTGGGAGTGGACCCACTTTAGATCTGGCAACACGGTTACCGAAGTTAAGGGCTGTGGTTCTTCACAGCCCTATTGCTTCTGGTCTTCGTGTAATGTATCCAGTGAAGAAAACTTATTGGTTCGACATCTACAAGGTATTTTTCATCATTGAATTCTCATCTGCAGAGCTCTGATGTCTTCAGTATTTTTGCGATTCTCAAGTTTACTGCATTTTAATGGCTGCTTGGTTTTTTATGGCCCAGAACATCGATAAAATACCTTTGGTCAATTGTCCTGTACTGGTGATTCATGTAAGTATTTCTTTGCATTGATAATGATGGTTAAATTTTATGATATGTTTCTGATGTTATAGCTTGCTGCTTTTAATGCTTCTTCACTCCATCATCCTTTCCCATGAGGCCACTCTGGCTGGGAAAACCCATCTGTGCATATAAACACGAAACACAGGTACCCCACTACAGCTATGTGAGTAGGCTAGAAATGCAATCATGAAGTGAAATTGTTTGTAATAACTTCCTGTTTACACCAAAGAATCTCACATTTGCTTATTCTGGATTACACTTTGGAAAATTCTGTTGCCTGGATGATTTTATGATGCAATTATGAGTTTTAACTTTAGGATCAGAATTTCGGACTGTTTTTTTGATTGCGGCAATTTGTAGAAAAGATGCTCTGTTCTTTCTACATGTTTAATACCTTCTTTCCAATGATTGGGATTCAACTATCCTGTAATCATCTTGAACTATCTCTACATGTTTAATACTTTCTGTCCAATGATTGGGATTCGACTATCTTGTAATCAGCTTGAACTATAGTTCAGATAAAGTTTGAGCAAAAAGATCCAAGGAGCTAACTATATAGTTTAAGAATAGGGTCAGGTTCAATCGAAGCAAGACTCACCATCCATTAAACCTTTTGAGTTTTCATGGCAAAAAATCAAGAACTTATGAGAGAATGAAGAAGCTGCAAGAGATACTGAGTTTAGAAGAATCTCATCTTAATCTTGAGTAAATCCAGGTCTTAATATCACCTCTAACCATCTTAAACTCTAAAGACTAATAACCAGATGTCAAAACATGTTTGTTTCTTAAAATTACAGTTTTCAGAATAGAAACATCATGTTTCTATCAGATAGTACACTCCATATTACATCCTCTGGAGAATGCTATGACACCAAAGGAAAATAATTTGCTTAAAGAAAGGACAATGAATACCGAAATAAAGGCTGTGAAAAAAACCCTATGAAGAAATGCAGTAAGAAAAGCGTGTTGAATGTCGAGAACATGGATGAAGGTGAGAAACCCTTCTGAAAGGTCCAAAACATTGAGGATAATCAATTGAATGAACTAGGAGATGCTGCTGTTTGCATAGTGAATAGAATGCGAAAAAAACGAAAGAAGGGTTAATACAGAATATACTTCAAACTCATATGGTGTACTGTATAAACAAGGTACTTTAAGATCAGCACAAACTCAGCAATAGTATTTTGGTGTACAGTTTAATTGGTTGTTTTGTGAGATAAATGTGCATGTTAGTTTGATAGTTGACTAATGTCATCCACCATGATACACAATTATGCATAACTTGTCCGCCATAATATGTAGAACTTGGCTCTTTATTTGGATAATGAAACTGAAGGTTATACTGTATAAAAGTTTCATGGTTACTAGCATGCAACATTCTGTCCAAGTCTTTTTTGTCAAGTTTACTCTCTGTTGATCTGCTGCATTCCTTTGTGATTTCTGTCTCTTGCAGGGAACTGCTGATGATGTTGTGGATTGGTCCCACGGTAAGCAGCTTTGGGAGTGTTGTAAAGAGAAGTATGAGCCATTATGGGTGAAGGGAGGGAATCATTGTGACCTGGAGCTTTTCCCTCAATACATCAAGCATCTCAAGAAGTTCATTTCAGCCATCGAGAAATCATCTCGTCTGAGAAATGTTTCCGGCCGGATTGTTTATCAAACAGAGGATCATCGAAAGAGCACAGATTGTAGAGAGGCTGCAAGATCAAGCGTAGATCAGAGAGACAAGTGTAGGCTAAGTGTTGAGCAAAAAGAAAAGCCTCGGCTAAGCATGGACTGCAGAGAGAAATCAAGATCCAGCACGGATAGGAGAGAGAGATCAAGAAAAAGCATCGATCGCCCTGAGAGAGAGAGCATTGGTTCATACCAGCATGAGAAAGCCAGGAATAGCATTGATCGGTAAGCTAGCTCGGAGCTCCTGCTCTCCCATTCATGGCATGCTTTTCTTTTGGTTTTTTCTTCGCTGATGATTGAACTCTTCTGGTGGCAGATTCGGGGGCATGATAAGATCTGTTGGTTTGTGCAATATTGATTGTTTCAAGCCCACAGCGACAGCCATCTGAAGAAGAAGAAGAAGAAATGTCAATACACAGTTTAAGGTTGATACAAATCATTTTCCAATTCGTAGGTGTTTGCTAATCTGGTCAGGATATTAAACTGCTATCAGAAAACTGCTGGTTCATCTGCTTGACAAGAAATGTCAAGTACTGTATCCTTTCCATCACTAGTTATGAATCGTTGTGTTGTTTAGGGGAACTGTAATTTTTTTTCCTTAATTAAATAATTTTTCATTTCGTAAATAGTAACTCAATTTTCAAGATAAATCCTAGCAGAATATATTTTAAATGAGATATAATTTAGTAAGAGAAATGGGAGATTGCTTGGCGTGACTTCCTTGTCATGTAGGAATTTTCAGAAATCCTTTTTGATAATGAATTCTCAGAAATTCATGTTCTTCATTGTAAGATTTATTTTCTTTCTTTATGGGAATGGTTCCTGTTATTTGCGAGCTTGGATTGATCTGTAACTTTTGTATTTTATCTCTGGATAAACTTCTTCTTAATGTTGTTTAATATAATAAGATCTTGCATTCAATACATAGCAGTGCATGGCCACCTTTTCCATCCACCACTTCTTAATTTTGTTATTTAAAACAAAAAAAAAACATTTTTTTCGAAAATGTATTTTTTCTCATGATGTCATAATCTTATTATATTAATTAAATATTCATCACTTCGAATTTTATTATTTTTATTCTAATTAACAAAATTAAATACAAAATAATATAAGATAATATAAGTTGTACAAGCTTCAATTCTAAAAATTTTCTATTTAAAAGGGATAATAAAAAATAATATAAAGCAAATTTGGATGAAGATCCTTTTAGAAGATCCTTTCACTTTTTTCTCATCAAATTTGGATCGCGCAATCTTGATTGGAGTAAAGCAAATTCACTTAATGCAAATGCTGGAATTCAAAAACTTGCCGGGTAGCGGCTATGGTGGTTTTCTGATGATCCACAGCATGAAAAAACTCTTCTTCTTTAGTTAGGAAAGGTTGTCAATAGCATAATTTATCAACTTAATTGATATAATTTATAGATATATTGTTAAATTCAATAAAACACTTGACACTAATATAATCTCGACAAAAATCTAATTCAATACTTTTATCTCTAAATAATGTAATTTATCGACTTAATTGATGTATTTTATAACTAATTAATATAATTTATACCTGATTTAAACAAAATATTTATATTAAACTAAAAAAACTCTAACCATATACACTAACATAATCAAAATATAGAAGTAGTACAAAAAATATCAAATTAGGAGAAAATATATAATATATCTTTAATTATTATAAATGGGATGGTGGTGGCAGCCTGATTTGTGAAAAGCTATAAAAATATTTTAATTAAGTAGAGTCTCTCTAGTCTCATGTCATATATGACTTTTTATTTTTTTTTATTATTATTATTATGAGTATTTGAGTCAGTGTACATGTATCTTGATTAATTTTACTTGACTTGAAGTTAATGATCATGTAAATTTTAATGATTATTATATTAACAATCATAAAACTCGAATCTGAGACCACAAGAGAAACAAACCTTTTAATCCTAAACTCTTATCGTTAAACGATCTACTACTAGATGGTTATATCATATGTGACTCTTTATAACTATGGTAAAGCTATATTATTATTTTATTAAGGTTTTAATATGTTTTATTATTTTTTCTATTTTCTATTACTATTGAGCTGCTTTAAAAAAAAAACCAGGGATATAATTGAAAATACCAAACTAACCGGACTAGAACGAAAGATGGTGGAATCTATATGGTGCAAAATATAGTTCACCTAATCCAGATCGGGCTCCGGATCCCAACGATCACAATATTATCCCTCTGTGAATGATCGTCTCTCTCCCTCCCCGCTCTACATTTGAAATCGGAGCACGAAGCTAATAATCGGTAACACTAAAACCTCTCGTTTTGTATTTCGCTGTGTAATTTGATAAAGCACATCTCTCTTCCTTTCGGGTCTTTATAAAAATTCTGCGTTGAATAGAGTATTTAATAGAGAGTGATGTATTTGTTTTCTATCTATATTTGCTTCTTCATTCAATTATTCTCTTGTTTAAATTATTATGCGTTTAATGTTGTGGTTAATCAGTTTTTTTTAAATTGCTTAAAAGGTTCCTGAATCAATTAATTCATTAAATATTGTCGATTATTTTACGATTTTCTCTTTTTGTTTATGCAAGAGGAGCAAAGTAATTAAATAAAATCGAATTATAAGAATGTGGTTTAGCAGTGATTTTCCGGAATTATTGTTGAATTTGGCACGTGTGGGCACTGTATGAACGGGCATTTGTGATACTTGATTGATGTGAGGAAGATGTTTGTTTATGATGACAACTGCTATACTGTTGTGGTTGGCTCAGGTATGGAGGATGGTAACAAGCAAGAGCAGGTTGACGGGAATCTTTCAGAGGATAAAAGTTACATGCCTTCATCTAAACAGGAGGTATGTCTTTCTTTTCTGCCTCCTAGTTGATCATATGCATGGTTTATTATAGACATATACTGCGTGATTAAAAAACTTTCTATTTGCAGAATTTTCAACTATTTATTTGTTTATTCTTGTATGTAGGATGAAGCTGTAAAGAAGAAATATGGAGGAATAATGCCTAAGAAACCACCTCTTATCTCTAAGGTGATGCCTTATTACTAAGTCTGGATTCTTTACAGAGATTTTGTCTATGGTGATTTTTGTCTAATTTATGATTTGGATTTTAGGACCACGAGCGTGTTGGGATAAACTCAAAGCAAAACCAGCAACCACCGCCTCTCAAAGCAGGAACTGCAAAACCACTGGCCACCGACTTTGGCCGCCCAACTAAAGCTTCTGACAGCCACTATGCAAGACCACCGCCTGCATCCACCGCCCCTCTGCAAGCCGCCCACAACTTGCCAAAAATCTTATCTTAAAGTCAAAATATCTAGCTTTCATTTTGTGTATAAATAGGAAGCTTAGTTAAGGAGAAAAGAGTAGTGGGAGATATTAGAGAGAAAACACGAGAGAAAAGAGAGAGTTTTAACAGTGTTTAAAGCTTTGTGTGTAAGTTATTTTGTTGAAATAAAACAGTGTGTTTTATCCTCTTTGAGTGTTTCAAAGCCACCACCAGTGGCCTCTCCCACCAACAATTGGTATCAGAGCCTCGTTCGTCAAAAACAGAGAGGTTTTTGGGGGTACATCCGAATTTTCAAGTTTGTCAAAAACAAATTTTGATCATTTCAGAGTATAGAGCTCTTCAATACGAACTCGTCGGTGCAAAAATCAACTCAATCGGAGATAGGGGTGAGCCACACTCTCCCTCTGAAAATCTGACACTATTCACCACTCTCAGCCACGCGCCCCGAGGAAGAAGACGAGTGATCTTCACGCGCGCCATATTTGAGCCGTTACGCCGAGCCGAGCCGATAAGCCAAGCCGCTACCGACAAGCCGAGCCGTTCATCCGAGCCGAGCTGAGCCACGAAGCCGAGCCGCTACTTCTCTAGCCGAGCCACAAGCCGAGCCAAAAAGAATATTCCCTGGAATATTCCCGGTTCACTCACAGCGAACCGACCAGCGTCCAGAAGTGATTTTTGGACCGGTTCACCCGTTGTTAGCCTCATTTTGAACCAACTCAGACCGGTTCCCTACTATTTGGACCATTCCGGATCCAACCGTGGTGTCCGTTTGGTGAAAAGAGAAGGAAAAGAGGGTGATATAGTCATTTTAAAATACAATGACTATAGAAAATGCTCAGACACTCATTCCGAAGCTGACCAGAGATAACTTTGATAATTGGTGCATCCGAATGAAGGCATTTCTTGGCTCACAAGAATGCATAGAGATTGTGGATTATGGTTATGATGAACCAGAATCCAGAGAAGTAGAGGAAGCTTTAGAAGAAGCGCAGAAGCAAGTTCTTAGAAGCAACAGAAAGAAGGACAACAAAGCCAAGACCATCATTTATCAAGGTCTTGATGAAGCTACGTTTGAGATTATCTCTTCTGCGGAAAAGTCAAAGGATATATGGGAAGCTCTCCAACAAAAATACAAAGGAGCTGACAGAATCAAGAAGATTCGTCTTCAATCTTTGCGAGGTGAGTTTGAATCTTTACAAATGAGACCCTCGGAATCTGTTTCTGATTATCACACTAGAATTATGGTGATAATCAATCAGATGAGACGAAATGGAGAAGCTCTTTCAGAAGCTCGGATTACAGAGAAAATTTTGAGATCCCTAGATCCAAAATTTGATTATGTTGTTGTTGCCATTGAAGAATCCAAGGAAGTGGATAAATTGATGGTAGATGAGTTGATGGGTTCTTTACAAGCTCATGAACAAAAGCTTGTGAGAAGAAATGGAGATAAGGCAATAGAGCATGCCTTGCAATCAAACCGTCTCCCGAAGGAAGGCGATATGAGCAAAGGGGGACTTCAACACATGAATATACCCCTCGAGGAAGAAATCAACAAGGAAGAGGAGGCTTCCAACGATTTCAAGGAAGAGGATCTTGGAATACAAGCTTCAGAGGAAGAGGTGGTAGAAACACCACCAGAGGAGGACGAGGACAACAACCTTTTACTCCCAGAGGAAGAGGAGGCGGTTACAATAACCGGGTGATAAGAGAAACATTCGAGTGTTATAAATGCAATCAATTTGGGCATTATAGCATCGAATCGCTGGAAGAAAAGCTCCGATAGAGTTGCATGAGCAAGCTAATTATGCGAGCGAAGATGCCATCATCAATGGGTCGCTGCATTATTTGTCCAACAAGGACTCGGGCAAAAATGAGGAGCATATATGGTATCTAGATTCTGGAGCTAGCAACCATATGTGTGGGCAACGGGACCTCTTTAGTGATCTCGATGAGACCATACAAGGACAGGTCACATTTGGAGATACTTCCAAAGTTCCAGTTGAAGGAAAAGGCAACATCTCTATAAAGTTGAAGAATGGAGATGATAGCTACATTGCTGATGTGTACTATATTCCAGCTATCAAACACAACATGCTGAGTATAGGACAACTTCTGGAGAAAGGGTACACTCTCTTCATGAAGGATTGTCATGTTGCAGTCAAAGACAGCAATGGAAGGTTGATTGCCTTTGTGAAGATGTCAAAGAATAGGATGTTTCCACTAAACATCCAGTATGATGCAGCGAAGTGTTTGATCGCCATCACCAACGATGAAGAATGGCTTTGGCACTTAAGGCTTGGACATCTCGAATTTTACAAGCCTCAAGATGCTTGCAAAGTAGCGGATGGTCAAAGGAATGCCTCACATTGATCATCCGTAAGAAGTCCAGTGAGAGCTGTGTCCTCGGCAAGCATCACGAGCTAGCTTTGCCAAGGAGGTCAACCGGAAAGCAAAGAGGCCACTCGGAGTTAATTCACACGGATGTGTGTGGACCAATAAAGCCTATGTCAATCCCCGGACATACATGTACTTCCTCACTTTCACCGATGATTTTAGTAGGAAGACTTGGATTTACTTTCGAAGATGAAGTCGAAGTGTTTAAATGCTTTAAAGATTTTAAAGCAATTGTGGAGAAAGCAAAGTGGGTATAATATCGGATCAGTAAGATCCCGATCAAGGTGGTGAATTCACATCGAATGATTTTGAAGCCTTTTGTACACAACAAGGCATCAAACATCGAACAACACCGACTTATACACCACGGTTGAATGGGATAGCGGAAAGGAAGAATAGAACTATTCTTGATATGGCAAGAAGTCTTCTTAAAGCTAAGAAGTTGCCCAAACAAGATCTTGAAGTCTGGTATCTTGTGCGGTATACTTACTGAACCGCTGCCCAACCAAAAGTTTGCAAGCCATCACTCCAGAAGAAGCATGGAGTGGCCACAAACCAAGTGTGACTCATCTTCGAGTCTTTGGTTGTGTGGCGTATGCAAAGATCCCGGATGCAAGAAGAACAAAACTCGATGATAAAAGCGAGAAGTGCATCTTTGTGGGATATGGAGATAGAAGAATGGGATACAAGCTGTATAATCCCATCACAAAGAAAGTGATCAACAGCAGAGATGTTATCTTGAAGAAGATAAGACACGGGAATGGAAAGAGGATCAAGAAGAAATCAAATGGATCAATACAGATTTGATCCTTGAAGATGAAGCGTAAGTACCAACGAGTACTGCGTCGAAGATCCAAGAGTACCGTAAGAGGAGCCACGATCTCCCAGATACGCTGTTTCCCTCAGTATTCAACGGAGAAACTCTTCAACACCGAGGAACATCATCAACATCACCGAAAGCATCCCTCATCGAAGAACCAAGAAAGATGAGAAATCTAGAAGATTTATATGATGCTACTCAGGTCGTGGAAGACACAACATTATTTTGTCTCAGTACAAATAATGACCCACATAGCTTCAATAAAGCTATCAAAGAGAGAAAGTGGATAGAAGCAATGGATGAGGATATACATACCATTGAGAGAGATATTGATAAGATTGAAATTCATGCTAGGCATGACATCTCTCGTTTGAGTTTAAAGGGGGAATTTGTTGGGATAAACTCAAAGCAAAACCAGCAACCACCGCCTCTCAAAGCAGGAACTGCAAAACCACTGGCCACCGACTTTGGTCGCCCAACTAAAGCTTCGACAGACCCACTATGCAAGACCACCACTGCATCCACCGCCCCTCAAGCAGCCCACAACTTGCCAAAAATCTTATCTTAAAGTCAAAAATATCTAGCTTTCATTTTGTGTATAAATAGGAAGCTTAGTTAAGGAGAAAAGAGTAGTGGGAGATATTAGAGAGAAAACACGAGAGAAAAGAGAGAGTTTTAACAGTGTTTAAAGCTTTGTGTGTAAGTTATTTTTGTTGAAATAAAACAGTGTGTTTTATCCTCTTTGAGTGTTTCAAAGCCACCACCAGTGGCCTCTCCCACCAACAGAGCGTGCATTCTTTGATTCTGCTGATTGGGCGCTTGGAAAGGTACTGTTTTTCATTTGTTTTTTCTGTTATTAATTAAAATTGGTTGCATTAAGATGCTTACCTAATGTCATTTGATGATCATAAATAACAGCAAGGTGCTGAGAAGCCCAAAGGACCATTAGAAGCCCTACGGCCTAAATTACAGGTACATATGTGAATGATATCGTTGACACATTCTTTGTTTCCTTCCTTGTTAAAGAGGAAATGTGAATACTTGCTGTGCTTATTCTACCCTTTCTTATGTTCGACTGTGGTGAGTGATATTATATAAACCAGACGGCATGAGTGGTTTTTGATTACTAATGAAGGTTGAGAGCTGGCGGATGTCGTTGGAAGTTTTCTCTAAGGGTCTTCTAGATAAGCTACAACTAGCGTTAAATGAATCTGGAAACTATCTTACAATGTTGAGGGGTATGAGTTGATGAAATGGTAGAGCTAATAAGGCTGTTGGATGAGAGGACTGCCTGGCCTCTTGAGGTACTGGACCTGTTAGAAAAAAATTAACTTTGGGATGCTAAAAAGTTTATTTTCTGCTTATCCCTTACAAGAAGATTAGTTTCTCTTGTTTTTTGTTGATTATTACTTTTGATGTTTAATTTCTTAGGAATTGTTTTTTCTCCTATTCAGTGTCTCCTTTAATGCTCTATTTTACACTCGCCTTGTGCTAGATCTCTTTTGCCCATTTTGGTGTTCTCTGAAGACATTGTTGTAAACCTGAAAAAACTAGTGATGATAGTAACCAGACATTTGCCCATATTATTTTTTCTATGTGCATGCAAAAGTATTCAACTACTTGTTATAAGCTCTTGATGATGGACAGTATTAAGAAGTGAATTGGTGTGTATTATTAACTTAGAAAATTGGTGAGGATAGAACTACTTCAAAAGCTGAAGAATTTAGCTATTCATTTGTTTTGAAATCTCATGGCCTGTTTAAAAGACGGAAATTATTAGAATTAAGTTCGTTCAGTCTAAAGATGCATTAAATTTATGGAGCATGAGAAAATTAATATAACTTTGAGATAATTGGTCTGTGAATGTTCATTTTGAAGTTGGTTTTAGGTTTTTCTTGAGCTCACAAATATGTAGGATCTAGAATAAGCAGTTGTGAAATAAAAAAGGACTCTCAACTCTATGTTCAAATAAAGTTGGAAAGGGGTGGAAATAAGTCATATAGAATCAATGGATTCATGGTATAATCCCCCCATGATGCGTTTTTTTTTGTCTGATAGAGGGATCAAATGGTATAGTTCTTTTGTTGGTAGCTTGGAGGATTAAAAACATGACTATTGCTTTCCAATTGGCTGTTTTTGCATTAATTGCTACTTCGTCAATCTTACCAATTAGTATATAGGCGAACAAATGATAGATTGTCAATGGCTTGCAACCACTGCTAGTGCTCTTCAGTAACATGCAGGCTCAATGGAAAAAAAAAGGACAAATGAAAACAAAAATTCCGAGGGAGGGGTTGTATTGCCATCATATATGCATGTGAATGTGGAATGAGGTGAGATGGGTCAACTATACAAAGGAGAAATTATGTTGTGTGATAGTTTCTTGGACTTACTTCCCTTGATAAACTAGGAAATAAAAAAAAGACTTCACTGGGCTGAGATTGCTGGGAAAAAACAAGCTTTTATTTGGAGCCAATGTCTAGAATGTTCTTTTGGACTTGAAAGTTCTTTAAACCAACAATAGGTGTCTTCTTTAATTTTTTAATGATAATACTGCATAAAGCTCATATACACTTCACAGTAGAAATTGTTTCTCATCTGTGAGTTTATCAATCATTAACATTCCAATAAGTTTATTCCCCTTGTGAGAAGTAGTCATCTTGTGGAAATATTTGGCTGTGGTATTTCCTTTGCAAATCTTTAAAGCCTTAGACATCACCCTCCAACTATGCCTCATCTGTAGAATTTCTGGAGACAATGTTTCTTCTGATAAGATCACTTAACTATCACACCTCATAAGATCTTACTCCAAACCTAGCTACTTCTTAGCAAGGAAACTAAAAGTAAGGTCACCTGATAAAATGATGCTCCAGAATCAAGGCCTGATCAAAGAAACAATCTACTTTCATTCACATATCCTCAAAGTGGAAAAGGGGTTTGTGTCTCTTTAAGATCACCACCATCTAAAATCACTAGGAAACGATCAGAAGTTGGATGAGGTAGTGCATTATATACTTCGGTTGGAGGATGTTACCTCAATAAAATTAAAGTCTCTACTCCTTTCATTTTTGGAGGATTTCCATTTTGCTGAGGAAACAGTTGCACTGATAGAAGATTGATTTATCCTAAGTTATTTTGATGAACAGCTCTGAAGTCTTCTCCTTATTGCTCCAAGCAAAGGTTCCTCGATGACTTTGAACGATTCTGTTGTTTTCTTTAAATCCTTAATTTAAAGTGAAGTGAAAGGCAACCATAAATAGAGATGTTACCTTCAAGGCATGATGTAGATATAATGCAAGTGAATTTGAAAGAACCATGAATGAATGGCTCCTTCTATTCTTGTGATTTCCTCCCTGCTATTTTTTGACTAACTCCATTTAACAAAAGACAGATCGGCAGACACCCTGAATGGTTTTTGGTTTTCCACACTCAAGTTTTTATTTATGTGTGAGGAATATGTATATTTTTCTGCTGGGGGCTGTCTTATATTTGTAATGCTAGCCTATCTTTTTACTGGGTGCTTATTTTTGTATTTTCTGTTTCTTTTTTCCAGCCCACACAACAGCAAACACGATACCGGAAGTCTCCTTGTGGCCCGGCAGATGGTGAAGGTATGCGTGATCATTATTCTGTAACCCAAAGCTATTACTAGTAGTGTTAGAGAATCGCTTTTCTCTGTCTGATCTTCTCCCAGCGAGCCAAGGAAACTCAACCATCTCTTTCTTCATATGCAGATGGAGGAAGTGCTCCATCCGAGGATGCAACTGCCAATGAATGAGAAGTTACTATAGATCTCCTCTTGTGAGGACTTGATTGTTATTCTAATACCTACATAATTGGTGAGTAGTTTTCTGTTATCTGCTACCATAAAGTTGGTGAAGTTGTTTGGATATTTCTGAAAAGAAACTAACAGACAACATTTTGTAAGTTGGAGAGGGTCCATTCTTCACGACGCATAATTCAAAAAGCCAACCATTATCACTCTGTTTAATCCAGCATGCATTCTTAATGATCGTGACTTGATTATTTCTTATAATAGAGCAGTAGTAGAACATTATGGGACTGAAAGGCACCATTATTTAATATTGCCAGACTTAAAACACAATTTCTATGACACAATGCAGCTGATATTTTCTGGTAACGCTGCCCGTGGCATAACCATTCCAATGGAAGATCTACCGACCAAAATAGAAACCCAAAAAAGAACTTGCTGTACTGAAGGATCTGAAATTTAATATTCAGCTTTTCTCAAGTTTCTCAGCATTCCTGTACTCGTGCCAATTCTAAATTAAGTAATTTGGGTGTCAATGTGTTGACGCAAGATCTTTGTTGGGCCTCTGTTAACATGTTGAATTAGATAGTTGTCTTGTTCCATCCAAAAGACTTAAACACCTTGTGGTAGGTGGCATATTTTCAATCTTTTATATTGTTTCATATTTTCATGGTTATTTGATGCGGGATGAGTGCTTTAATAGTGAGAAAATTTATTTGGTGATGATAACATGATGTTTCTGTCTATGATGTGATGACTTGCAACCATCAAATGCAAACATAACCATAGATTTTTGAGCTTGGAGAAACGCAGCCTCAGTCTTTTTGCATGTAATATTTCATTAGTTTTCGAATAGTAAAACCAGATATATATATTCTGTCATTGCATTCTCTGTAATCTGACTTCAAGTTCACATGTTAAATTATAGTGATATCGATCTCGATAATTTAATTTACAATAATATCCAAGTGATGTGCCTTACCTCACCCAATTGTTCATATAGATTGTCATTTTTTTTCGAATTAATCCTTCATTGTCACCCAGTACTTCCTGGAAAAAAAAAATTCTACATCAAGAATTAGCATAAACTAGATTCTTTGTACATGCTAAACTGCGGTAGAAATAATTTTTAAAATATATATATATAAAAATTATTTAGATGTTATGAGTATATCTTCTAGTAAAAACACAATTAGATTATACAAATATTAACTTGATATAACTTAGTCAACTTGACAAGTTCAAAGATCACTTGAATAATATAAAAAAAACATGGTATTTTATTTTAAATATAGAGACAATAAAATATTAGATCAACTTACCAGCATAGATTAACATATTGAATTCATAAACTGAATCATGAAACAATAATGAACTCATACAAAAAAAAAAAAAAAAAATAGAGTGAGGAGGGGAGACAATCTCATAGGAAATTTATGTGATGAGATTGACACAATCTCAATGAAAAAGAACAAAAAATTATAAAGATCAAATCTCAATCAATCAATGTTGAATAATAAAATAAAAAAAAAATCAATTAAAAAGAACAAAAAAATTGTCTCAATCAACATTACTTTGTGAGGAGGGGAATATTGAATTTCCCTTCTCTTTTAGCCTATGTTATCTAGATTGGTGCTTTCACTAAGCGCATGCCAAATTAATATTTTTTAATATAATGAAAAAGATGTTTATACATCAATGTCATATTTTAAAGAAGTAACAAAAATCATAACTCAATAAATAGACCCATCTAGGTCTAATATGCTAGTTTTATTCAATTATTTAATTAAAAAAGACAATGATAGTAAACTCACCATATTAAATAAAATAAATAATAACGATGACTTGCATAAAAAGAGTTCTTGCCATAGAAGTTCAATATTAAATTAATTTAATGTTGAATGATAAAATTAAAAAAAAACTTAAGTCAACCCAAGTTAATATGTTAAATTCGCAACTCTAATCGTGATGTTTAGATAACATCATAGAAAACAAATAATTTTTTTTGCAAACTCAACTTTCTAATAAACCTAATGTAAAATGATGAAATCAAAGTAAAAGTCAATCAACAAAAAAAAGAAGAAAAACCCAAGTAAATTCACACAAAAAAATTCATTGTGCAAGTGATTAGAACAAGATAACTTAATAGAAGACAAACATAACAAAATTATAAAGCCTATTCTAAACAAAACTTAAAATTGAAGGATGCAACCAAAAAAATATTCAAATTTTTAATAAACACCACCCAAAAAAGAGTTGTGTCAACTCGAGCTGACTTGCCCAAGTTGCAACATAAATTATGAGATTACAATAACTTTTTTCAAATAAAATTAAAAAAAATCATAAAACCTAATTTGAAACAATCCATTGTTAATATAGGAAATTGAAAAATAAAATTGGTGTAAAAATGACCTAAAATAAAATAATGTTAAGCTAAGTTAACTTTTGAGATCCAAGTCATGAGAATAAAATCACCACTATCAAGGAAAATTATAAAGTTCAATTCCTAAACAATAAAATGTTAAAAAATTAAATTGAAAAAAATCAATTTTAAAAGAGTCTAGAGAAAAAAAAAGGATATTAAAAAAAGTAGGACCCAATCTTGATAAATACATCAATGACCTCAAAAATCAAAGAAATTATCCCAAAATCCAAAATCAACCTTCAACAAAAAATACTCACTAGTTTTATATATGTTTTTAAGGACTTTACCTAAATTATAACATTGTAGCGGCTTGAAAATCAAGACAAAGAATTTTTTACCTAAAATCCTGTTTTCAATCTATTTTTGATTCAACACACTTGGAAAATCAATACAAGCACCTTGATAAATCTATTTATGGCCTCAAAAAATTGTCTCAAAATCAACCCGAAACCAAAAATCTTTTTAAGCTCATATTTGTTTTTATAGTCACTTTCAAGGTAAAAAAACACACTTAAGATAAATTCTTCCCATCATTTATTTGACACCAAGATCGATAATCTGTTTTAATGTTAGAATTGATGTCAATAATACTTTTCTTTCTCAATCGTTGAAATTCAACATTTCCTCTCTCTAATTTCTCAAACCAGAAACTAAAAAAATAAATATTTTGTTTTTCCAAAATTGAATTGAAAAAATATTGAGGGACTGAACGGGTATAACAAATAAAGTTAAAGGACTAAAGAGGCACGAGATTGCTAACTAAAATCTATAATGCTCTCTGATTTCCAACTAACGGGTGTTTTCTGATTTCTAACTAGAATTGTACATGTTCCAGCTTGAAACTGTTAATTGGTAGATTTAATTCCCAAATTAATTTCTTGCTCTCACCTTCTGTTTCATGTTTTGGTAGGCATGCTTTTAAATAGAATATGATTTTACGAAGGTATTTATTTTTTTATTAATTCATAAACTTCTCTAATATGCACCAATAGTTTTTCTATTATTAATAACTTTACATTTACAACTATATAAACACATAAATACATTAAACATTAATATATAATTAATATCAGTACTTACACCAAAATTGAACTTGCTTAATTTATTACACAAAAATAATAAAATTTATTTCTACTTTCATATTCAATTATGCCCCGCAAAGTACAAACAATAAACATTAATAAAATTATATATCAAAAATTTTTTTTTTGTTATTTCAAATTAATATTACGTTTATAGTTTTTTAAAGTACTTTTTTTTCTCTCTCTCTTTTAATGTCACGGAACAATTTTTGAATGGTTGGAAAAGCTCCTCAAATTACACGGTATCCGAAGCGCGTTCGATGTAGCTTTCACACAGCTGGATACCGAAGAAAATCCAGTAAACTTACCAGTACGTGTTCTTGACCTCATAGGAACCGGATAAAATTTCATGTCATTGGGAAAAAAGAAATAAAAGAAAAGGGATTTGGGAGTTGGTTAGTGAGATACCAGAAGAAGAAGAAAACTGATTTATAATGTTCCAGCTCGAAATTGATACTGAGTGATTTAAATTTCTAATTTCCTGCTCTCACCTTCTGTTTCATGTCTAAACACAGGCGCAGGGGGAAAGCAATTGCTGAACCAAGCTAGCTAGTTGATACTTGATCAAGGGGTCGGTACTAATTTATTGCTATAGGGATTTTCATGGCTTCCACCAGCCTGCAAGGAATAACCTCGTCTCCTTCTTCTTCTCCTCCAGAATATATATATGATGTGTTCCTTAGTTTTAGAGGCAAAGACACCAGGAACAACTTTACTAGTCATCTATATTCTAATCTGGTACAGAGAGGCATCGATGTATACATGGATGATAGGGAGCTTGAGAGAGGAAAGGCCATCGAACCTGCTCTCTGGAAGGCCATCGAGGAATCAAGGTTTTCAGTCGTTGTATTTTCAAGGGACTACGCTTCTTCACCATGGTGCTTGGATGAACTTGTCAAGATTGTTCAGTGCATGAAAGAGATGGGGCAAACTGTTCTGCCAGTTTTTTATGATGTGGACCCTTCAGAGGTAGCCGAGCGTAAAAGGAAATATGAGGAAGCCTTCGTTGAGCATGAACAAAATTTCGAGGAAAATTTGGAGAAGGTCCGGAACTGGAAACATTGTCTAGCTACGGTGGCTAATCTATCTGGTTGGGACGTACGAAATAGGTAAGCTATCTATCCACAGATAAAGATTGTTTGTTATTACATGTGCTGTTTCAATCCTAAATGAAAGAAACCTATGATTATTTTATCAAAGATGGTCTAATGATCAATGTTTTACCCCTCTCATGCAGGAATGAGTCGGAATCAATTAAAATTATTGTTGAATATATACAATACAAACTAACTATCACTTTGCCAACAATTAGCAGAAATCTAGTTGGAATAGATTCTCGTCTAGAGGTATTAAAGGGTTATATAGGTGAAGAAGTTGGCAAATCAATCTTCATAGGGTTTTGTGGAATGGGTGGCATTGGTAAGACGACTTTTGCAAGGGTAGTATATGATAGGATTCGTTGGCAATTTGAAGGCAGCTGCTTCTTAGCAAATGTCAGAGAAGTTTTTGTCGAGAAAGATGGACCACGTCGTTTACAGAAACAACTTCTTTCTGAAATCTTAATGGAACATGCCACTGTATGGGATTCTTCTAGAGGTATTGATATGATAAGGAGGAGGTTGCGACTTAAAAAGATTCTTCTTATCCTTGATGATGTAGATGACCAAAACCAACTAGAGTTCTTGGCCGCAGAGCGTGGATGGTTTGGTCCAGGGAGTAGAATTATCATAACAAGTAGAGATAAAAAGCGTGTTGACTAGATATGATGATGCTAGAATTTATGAGGTCGAGAAATTGAATGATAATGATGCTCTTATGTTATTTACCCGTAAAGCTTTCAAAAAATTACCAGCTAGACAAAAGATTTCGTGGAACTATCCAAGCAAGTTGTGGGTTATGCTAATGGCCTTCCACTAGCTCTTGAAGTTATAGGTTCGTTTTTTGTATGGAAGAGATATCCATGATTGGGGAAGTCGCGATTGATAGACTAAATGAGATTCCTAATCATAAAATTAATGATGTTCTTCAGTATTAGTTTTGACTGGCCTCCATGAATTAGAGAAGAAAATATTTTTAGACATTGCCTGTTTCTTGAAGGGGTTTAAAAATGATCGAATAATAAGGATACTTAATGGTTGTGGATTCTATGCAAAAATTGGAACTCAAGTTCTTATTGAGAAATCTCTCATAAGTGTCTCTCGGGATCAAGTCTGGATGCACAATTTATTACAGAAAATGGGTAAGGATATTGTTCGTCGTGAATCCACTGATGAGCCTGGAAGGCGCAGTAGATTGTGGAGATACGAGGATGTCTACCTTGCACTGATGGACAACACTGTGAGTAGTTGATAAAGAACATTATCCATAAGATTTCATACATTTTATTTTAATTTATGCTTCTTCTTTGCTTAGTATTTGATGTTTACTTATATTCCTTTTTGGCTGATAGGGAAAAGAAAAAATAGAAGCCATTTTCTTGGACATGCCTGGAATAACAGAGGCACAATGGAACATGCATGTCTTCTCTAAAATGAGCAAGCTAAGATTGCTCAAAATCAACAACGTGCTGCTTTCTGAAGGACCTGAAGAACTTTCTGATATGTTACGATTTCTTGAATGGCATTTTTACCCTTCAAAATCATTGCCAACGTTTTTACAAGTGGATGAGCTAGTTGAACTTCACATGCCTAACAGTAATATTGAGCAATTATGGTATGGGCATAAGGTGAGATCAACTAATTTAAGGGCCTTTCTATTTTTTTTCTTGTTTTCCTATATATTTATGATAGTAATATCCATATTTCTTCCCTCGCTACCTGATTGCAGAGCGCACTTAAATTGGAAATGATCGATCTCAGCAACTCACTAAGCTTGGTCAGGACTCCAGATTTGACTTGCATTCCAAATCTCAAGCGTCTAATTCTTGAAGGTTGTACAAGTTTGTATGAGGTCCACCCATCGCTTGGACATCACGAGAAGCTTCAATATGTGAATCTTGTGAACTGCAGAAATGTTACGACTCTCCCAAGCAACCTCAAAATGGAATCACTTGAAGTTTTCATTCTTGATGGCTGCTCCAAACTTGAGAAGTTTCCAGATATAGTAGGAAACATGAACAAATTGATGGTGCTTCGTTTGGATGAGACTGCTATAACTGAACTATCTTCATCAATTCATCATTTGATTGGCTTAGGTCTATTGAGCATGAACAACTGCAAGAACCTTACAAAGATTCCAAAATGCATAGGTTGTTTGAAATTGCTTAAAAAACTTGATTTGTCTGGCTGCTCTAGACTTAAATATATACCAGAGAATTTTGGGGAAGCTGGAAGTTTGGAGGAGTTTGATTTAAGTGGAACTTCAATAGAACAACTGCCAGCATCCATTTCTCTTTTGAAGAATCTTAAAGTGTTATGTTTGGATGGATGCAAAAGAATAGTTGTGTTGCCTTCTTTGTCGGGTTTGTGCTCTTTAGAAATACTCAGTTTACGCGCTTGCCATCTAAAAGAAGGGGCACTTCCTCAAGATATTGGCGGCTTATCTTCATTGATGTCCTTAGATCTTAGCCGGAATAATTTTGTTAGCCTGCCTAGAAGCATAAATAAGCTTTTTGGGCTTGAAATGCTTGTCTTGGAGGATTGCAGGATGCTTGAATCATTGCTCGAGGTTCCATCAAAAGTTCAAACAGTAAATTTCAATGGTTGCATACGCCTAAGAAAAATACCAGATCCGATAAAGCTAAGCAGTTCCAAAAGATCAGAGTTCTCATGTCTTAACTGCTGGGATTTGTACAAGCATAATTACCAAGATAGCATGGGGTTCACCATGCTTGCTAGATACCTTCAGGTCTTCTCTTAATCATACCCCAACTTTTTTATATCTCTCTCCCTCTACCTCTATCTATCTAATATTTTGTTTTTTCATGGCACAGGGTTTGTCCAATCCAAGACCTGGATTTGGTATCATTGTTCCTGGAAATGAAATTGCAGGCTGCTTTAACCATCAAAAGAAGGGATCTTCAATTAGCGTCGATGTGCATAGTTGGAGCATGGGGTTTGTTGCATGTGTTGCATTCAGTGCATCTGGTGAAAATCCTTCTCTTTTTTGTCATTTCAAGGCAAATGGAAGAGAGAATTATCCTTCGCCGATGGGTATTAGTTGTAACTCTATCCAAGTTCTGTCAGATCATATTTGGCTATTCTATCTATCTTTTGATTACCTTAAAGAGCTTAAAGAATGGCAGCATGAATCGTTTAGCAACATTGAGTTGTTGTTTCAGTCCTCCGAGCGAGTAAAGGTGAAGAATTGTGTTGTCTTTTTGTTATATTCTCTGCATGCTCCTCTGTCATCACAATCTTCTTGTTCTTATCACTATAAAAGGATATTTTTCCCTTCAATCAGAGGCGCGGACACTAGTAATGCTTTCACCCATTTAAGTACAGCTCTAGCCATAAGAGGCACTATCCCAGGCGACAAGGAACTAGAGAAAGTAATGACAATTAGATCAAGACTCTTAAAGGCCATTGAGGAATCAGGACTGTCAGTTTTTATATTTTCAAGAGATTATGCATCTTTAACTTGGTGCTTTGATGAACTTCTCAATATGGTCGGATTCATGAGTGAGATGAGACCGGGACACTGCTTTTTTCCAGTTTCTTATGATGCCAAACAATCAAAGATAGATGATCAAATAGGGATGTACACAATTGTCTTTGATAAGGATGAAGAAGAAGAAAAGTGCAGGGATGATGCGAAGGTGAAAAGGTGGATGAATATTCTCATTAGAGTTGAGAATTATGAAAAATCTGGAGTGGAATCTCGGAAAAGGTAATCATTACTGTGCTTTTTTATTACCTGGTGGGAGTGAGTTGAAAAGTTGTTTTAAAAAAATATTATTGTTATATTAAATTATTTTTAAAAAACAACTTTTCATATCCAATATTTTTATATTTTTTTATCACAACAATTTAAAATAACAATAATATATTTTTTATATCCATATATCATAAAATTTAAAAAATATAAAAAAATAATTTTAAATAAAATTTTTAAATTTAAATTTTAACATAAAAAAAAGTTCAACCACCAAAATAAACTCACCTTTCAACTAAATGAAACTAGGGAATACTTGACACACGGTGTTGTTTCGGAACTTAATGTTAACAAATCTATGCTTTTTATATCATCGATTCCATGTATAGTTTGATGATGCCATGAGGATGGGAAAAGAATGTGTTCACAAATCTATATTTTTTTGTGATAATTTTACTCGAATAGAAAGATAACCACTTTACCAAATCTAAATGGGTAAAACACAATTTATCCATATTTGGGTTGAGTTTGAAGAGACACTGCTCAACCCTAACTAACATATATTAATAACCTTCAAGTTTTAAAAAGTTATCATTATTCCAAGCTATATAGATATATATAGATGCACGCATACACACAACATTCCCCGACTTCTCCTCTCTTAGCAGAGATAGAGGGTCCGCCACCGCTTTCGGGGCCCTCGGGAGTAGCAAGATCTTGCATCAGTATCAGTATTTCATGCTGCTGGGTCAACCGATTTGGCAAAAGAAGAGGTGGCCGATCCTGTGGCAGCGAAGTCGGTGGAGCTCGTTGCAGCGTTGTCGGCCGAAATTGCGGCAGTGGAGTCGGTCGAGCCCACAACTAAGCTGGCGGGTCCAACCTCTCCAGAGGTTCCAGACACTCGAGTCGCTGCTCCAGCAGCTACGCTAGCAACAGGCTTTTAATTCCGTTCCGTTCCGGCCGGAATGGCCGGAACGTTCCGTGCCATGATGAAATGACGTCGTTTTTGTCTCGGTTTTAATTCCGGCCCGTTCTGTAAATTCCGGCTAAATTCCAGCTGGAACGCCTCTGTACTGTTCCGGCTCAAAATCATAATATTTTTTTTTATTTTAGAACATTTTACTATCATAATATTTTGGAATTTTAGAGATGTTTCTAATTTTGAGATTATGTTTATTTGACTTTGTGTTTGTATTGTATAATTTAAAATTAATTTATCTTGAATTTTGTCGCACCCCTCGTGAGAGCGCGGCATCGTGACGACCCTCCCCGTGTGCGGGGGATTCAATGTTGGGGTATCATCTTTATTTTTGTGAAAAAGGGAGTCGCCACCTAGTATTATGGTTACTAGGAAACCTAAACTGGTCTTTCAGAGATTCTAGGGTAAGAGACTGGTTGCGTAAAGGGAAGCTTTTAGCACCACTAGTACACCATATCTAAGGTAAGCTGCTTGGCGTTTTGGTTTGCTTATGATTTGTTATGGTTTTGATCTTTCAAAGCATATGTTGGTTAAGTGGTGATGAGATATTACCCTGCCGAATATTTTGGATAATAACCCCTTTAGGATTTATTTATCCAAACACCGACAGTAAATAATAACATATCATTCGTGCTGAATATTTTGATATTAACTCCTTAGGATTTATTTATCCAAACACCGACAGTGAATAATAGCATATCATTCCCGCCGAATATTTTGGATATTAACCCTTTAGGATTTATTTATCCGAATACCGACAATGAATAATAAATTCCCAAAAATAAGATTTTTATATTTTTGAAATATTGGCCAATACCCTTTGGATTTTTACAAACATGTTGTAAAATCTCAAAATGCAAGAAATGATTTTTTTTCTTTGCGAAATCCATGCCAAAACACATTTTCTCTTCAAACTCCAAGATAATATATATTTTTTTCGAAAAGAAAAAGAATTTTTTAAAAATATGCTAGTGTATTGGTCGTGATGCAAGAAAACAACATATTTTTTTTCTTTAATAAAAAATATTTTTTTTTCAAATTTTATATTTTTTTGTATCTTTTCTTTATTTATTTTTTTTGTTTTTTTTCTTTTTCTGTGATCGGTCAGTCACCTCACCTTGTCTCCCAGTGTCGAGTCGCTAGCCCAGTGGTCGTGCACCCTGCATCTATATGGGTCGGGCTTTCACCCACAGCCGGAAACCTTCTTTAGGGGCTAGGCCGGGCACAAGGCCCGCTCCCGCTAAAGCCCACGCTGAGTGAATTAATTCACTCCCCCGCATGCAAACACAGTGGACGATGAACAAGTGACAAGGAGGATTTTCGAGTATAGAGAATGGAGTACTCGCCAATACCGCTGGGTAGAGGAGGTCGTGGTGGTTCTTCCGGGTCGCTGTGGCGTCGGAAATGGTGGCCCTGTGGTGGCCGGAATGGGCGTCGAACGGTGACAGCTCACATCACGCTCTCTTCGCCGCTTCAGCCACCGTCACTTGGGAAGGTGATCGAGCTTCTGGGGTTGACGGGAGGATGATGGTGGTGATGATAGTAGATATGGGCGGTTGGATGGTGGCCCAAATTGGCTGGCCGAGAGGGAGAAGAGAGAGATGGTGGTTTGGTTTTAGAGAGAGAAAAACAGAGACCGAGAGAGAGAGAGAGATGCACCGAGAGGGATGAAGATACTATGTGTTTTACGTAAATCTTCCTTCATTTTCTTCTTTTTTTTTCTCTGTTTTTTTTCCTCTTTTTCTCCCCCTGATCACCTCGTTTGCATGGTATTTATAGCAGAGGGACGACAACCCTTCGGTCGCCCATTACGCAGCAGCGATGGGTTGCTTGCCCTGCCGCAGTGGGGTGCTCAGATCTGCTCAGTGGACCGAAAAGTGCAGTCACGCGTAATGATTTTGGGAGGGAGAGAAAAAATACAATTTGGTCCCTCAATTTTTAATTGGTTCAATTGCACCCCTAATTGGATTTAAATTTATGATTTTGTGCAATTATACCCCGTCAGAATTTCAATATCAACCTTAGTTTTTGCGTGCCCTTTTATTTTGGTCCTTGGTTTCTGATTTTCGCGATTTAACCCTCCATTGACCATTAAACTCTCAATTCATTCAATTTGGCCCCCGATTTCGCATAATTGGCTTGGAAAAATTCAAATCGGTCTCCAAAAATTCCAATCTCATCAATTGAATTCGAATTACGTTTCACCAAATAATGAAAATTAAGTTTGGCACTAAAATTAATTTTTCAGAAATTAAAGGGACCAATCAAATAATAGATTAAAAAGATCTATTTTTCAAATAAATTCTAAAAAACCAAATATATTACCTGAATAAAGCCCAGGGAACCGATAAAACGGTTACTAATATACCAACGGTTATTTTAGGGCAGGTTGCGTTTGCAAATCCGAATGCAAAACAAACACGGATTTCCTTAAATCGCTTGGAATAAATCTTGTCTACATGAATATAACCTTACCAAAAAGTCTCTCTCCTCCACTAAACAGCAACTTGAACAATATCACAAGCATAGATAAAATCATGAAGCTCTTAATTAGCAGCACCTTGTGTCAATTCATTTGTGTTTGATGCCAAAGGAATCACAGTAGAATTCATCGTTGTCGAAGCATCACAAGATGGGTCACCTGTCAAATCCAGGCAATCATTCCAGGTAAAAGGAGGGGAAATCTTGTTGAATCCCTTGAAAGAACGCACGTACAGGGATTTGCTTTGGAGCATAAGATCCTCAAGATACTAAGGTCTTGCAATTTTGTCATTATGGATTAACTGTTCAATCTGTGTTCTTGTAATCGGATGAATATCAAAGAATTAAGGTGGATTATTATTACGTAACATTCTAGTGTGGATATTCTCTTGGATCGTCTTCATATCTTGTTTTTTTTCCTGGTTTCTACAAGGTATATAATGCTGGTAAGAAATTATTAATTTTCTGTAATTGAGCAAAAATACTTTATTGGCTTTTCTGTAAGAAAAAAAAATCAAAAAACTATTAGGGGGTGTTTGGGATTGCGATTGGAAAGTGCTTTTGAAAAAAATTAATTTTTTTTATTTTTTATTTTAAATTAAAAAAATTTGATATTTTTAGATCATTTTGATGTGTTAATGTTAAAAATATTTTTTTAAAAAAAATTAAAAAATATTATTTTAATATATTTTTGAATAATTTTTTCTTAAAATAATCTCAACTATATTCCAAGCTGACAACTAAATAAAAAATTTAAAATATATATATATATATATATAAATTATTTAGATGTTATGAATATATTTTCTAGTAAAAAAAATATTAATCTATATAAATATTAATTTAATATAATCCAATCAACATGACAAGTTCAAAGATTACATGAAAAATATGAAAAAAATATGGTATAAATTTTTTAGATAATATTTTATTTTAAATATAGAGACAATAATATATTGGATCAACTTATCAACTCAAGTTAGCATACCGAATTCATAACTTGAATCATGAAACCATAATACAAACACAAAACAAATAAAAAATATATTAAAGAATTAAATTAAAAAAAAAACAATTAGAATCAGTGCAAATTTATGTGATGAGATTGATGCAATCTCATAGGAAAATAGCAAAAATTGTAAAGCTCAATTCTCAATTAATCAATATTAAATGATAACATTAAAATAAAATTAATTAAAAAGGATAATTTTTTTTGTCTCGATAAACAATAATTTGTGAGGAGGGGAATATTGAATTTCCCTTCTCTTTTAGCCTTTGTTATCTAGATTGGTGCTTGCACTATATGTTTTTAATATAATAAAAAGATGTTTATTCGTCAATGCCATATTTTAAAGAAGTAACAAAAATCATGACTCAATAATCATGCCATATTTTAGTCACTTTCAAGGTAAAAAAAAAAAACACTTAAGTTAAATTTTTTCCATCAAATAAAATCATTTGACATCAAGATCGATAAATTGTGTTAATGATTAGAATTGATGCCAATAATATTTTTATTTCTCAATCGTTGAAATTCAACATTTCTTCTTTCTAATTTCTCAAAGTAGAGACTTAAAAATAACATATTTTGTTTTTCCAAAATTGATTGAAAAACTATTGAGGGACCGAACAAGTATAACATATAAAGTTTAAGGATTAAAGTGAAAATTTTGTGATAATTTTTAAACCTCACCTATTTATGACACCTTTTACACTTTTGTCATATGTCTTTTAGTTTTATACGTAGTTAACAAATTTGATTCAATTATCCTTTAATTTAACCTAATATGGATGCAATTTGGCAAAAAAAAAAAGTTTGGAGAACAAAATGCAAAAAAAACCTAAAAATGTTGATAAGTAAATTCTTAATAAAATGTAAGAAAAAGCAATGCGTACTAGATGTGATAAAATTAAGATTTAAAACATATTGTTTTTTTTAATGTAAATGTTATATTACAATGAAAACACCAAATCATGTGGTGTTTTCTATAATAAATAATAAAAGTCGAAAAATGTTTCGTTTCGGTGGGTCATACATGTGGCCTAACCCCGGCATTTGCCAGGAAAGGTTCCAGATCATGTGGTGTTTTCTATAATAAATACTAAAAGTCAAAAAATGAGCCAGCTGCGTATCCCTTTCATTTCTGTGAACTTTCTCTCCTCTGATAGTCTGTCTTCTCTGCGGTTTAAGAAAAAGATCCCTAAGAAATCCAGGAAACTTACCGCCACGGGTTTTTGATCTAAAGAAACCGGAACAAATTCGATGAAGGCTTTGTACTAAGTTACCAGATGAAGACAAATTAAATATTGAGCTTGACTAGATCTTGTGCCTCTTTAGTCAACGCTTACCACACGGCTTGTTTCGTCTGGATTCGTGTAATAGTTGTAGGTGTTTTCTGATTTCTAACTAGAATTGTACATGTTCCAGCTTGAAAGTTGAAACTGCTATTTGGTAGATTTAATTCCCAAATTAATTTCTTGCTCTCACCTTCTGTCACAGGCTCAGGTGGTTGATACTAGATCAAGCGATCGGTACTAATTTATTGCTAGAGGGATATTCATGGCTTCCACCAGCCTGCAAGGAATAAACTCGTCTCCTTCTTCTCCTCCAGAATATATATATATGATGTGTTCCTTAGTTTTAGAGGCAAAGACACCAGGAACAACTTTTCTAGTCATCTATATTCTAATCTGGTAAAGAGAGGCATCGACGTTTACATGGATGATAGGGAGCTCCAAAGAGGAAAGACCATCGAACCTACTCTCTGGAAGGCCATCGAGGAATCAAGGTTTTCAGTCGTTGTATTTTCAAGAAATTACGCTTCTTCATCATGGTGCTTGGATGAACTTGTCAAGATTGTTCAGTGCATGAAAGAGAAGGGGCAAACTGTTCTGCCAGTTTTTTATGATGTGGACCCTTCACTGGTAGCCGAGTATGAGGAAGCTTTAGTTCGAGGAAAATTTTGATATCTGGATAGATTGTCTCTCTACGGTGGCTAATCTATCTGGTTGGGACGTACAAAATAGGTAAGCTATCAATCCACAGTTAAAGATTATTTGTTATTCCATGTGTTGTTTCAATCATAAATGAAAGAAACCTATGATTGTCTCGCTTCAGTGACCAATCTATCATGATGGGATGTACGAACATGACTTTATTTCTTTTCGATTATAAATGAGTGAAACCTATGATTAAATATCAAAATAATATACTAATTATTAGATGCTAAGCTATCCATACATTATTTTATCAAAGATGGTCTAATGATCAAAGTTTTACCCCTCTTATGCAGGAATGAGCCGGAATCAATTGAAATCATTGTTGAACATATATTCTACAAACTAAGTGTCGCTATGCCAACAATTAGCAAAAATCTAGTTGGAATAGATTCTCGTCTAGAGGTATTAAATGGTTATATAGGTGAAGAAGTTTGCGAAGCAAGCTTCATAGGGGTTTGTGGAATGGGTGGCATTGGTAAGACTACTGTTGCAAGGGTAGTATATGAGAGGATTCGTTGGCAATTTGAAGGCAGCTGCTTCTTAGCAAATGTTAGAGAAGTTTTTGCCGAGAAAGATGGACCACGTCGTTTACAGGAACAACTTCTTTCTGAAATCTTAATGGAACGTGCCACTGTATGGGATTCTTCTAGAGGTATTGAAATGATCAGGAGGAGGTTGCGACTTAAAAAGATTCTTCTTATCCTTGATGATGTGGAGGACCAAAAACAACTAGAATTCTTGGTTGCGGAGCATGGATGCTTTGGTCCAGGAAGCAAAATTATCATAACAAGCAGAGATAAAAAAGTGTTGACCAGATATGATGATGCTAGAATTTATGAGGCTGAGAAATTGAATGATGATGATGCCCTCATGTTATTTAGCCAGAAAGCTTTCAAAAATTACCAACCTGCAGAAGATTTTGTGGAACTATCCAAGCAAGTTGTGGGTTATGCTAATGGCGTCCTTCTAGCTCTAGAAGTTATAGGTTCGTTTTTGCATGGAAGAGGTATCTTTGAATAGGAAAGTGCTATTGATAGACTAAATGATATTCCTGACCGCAGAATTATTGATGTGCTTTGTATTAGTTTTGATGGCCTGCATGAATTGGAGAAGAAAATATTTTTAGACATTGCTTGTTTCCTGAAGGGGTTTAAAAAAGATCGAATAATAAGGATACTTAATGGTTGTGGATTCCATGCAAATATTGGAACTCAAGTTCTTATTGAGAAATCTCTTATAAGTGTCTCTCGGGATAAAGTTTGGATGCATAATTTACTAGAGATAATGGGTAAGGAGATTGTTCGTTGTGAATCCCCTGAAGAGCCTGGAAGGCGCAGTAGATATTGGACATATGAGGATGTTTGCCTTGCACTAATGGACAACACGGTGAGTAGCTGATAGAGAATATTATCCATAAGATTTCATACAGTTTGTTTTAATTTATGCTTCTTCACGGTTAGTATCTGTGTTTTAGTTATAATTCCTTTTGCCTGCAGGGAAAAGAAAAAATAGAAGCCATTTTCTTGGACATGCCTGGAATAACAGAGGCACAATGGAACATGAAAGCCTTCTCTAAAATGAGGAAGCTAAGATTGCTTAAAATCAACAACATGCAACTTTCTGAAGGACTTGAAGATCCTTCCAATAAGTTACAATTTCTTGAATGGCATTTTTACCCTTCAAAATCATTGTCAGCTGGTTTACAGGTGGATATGCTAGTTGAACTTCATATGCCTAACAGTAGTATTGAGCAATTATGGTATGGGTATAAGGTGAGATCAATTAATTTAAAGGCCTTCATATTTCTTTTTATTGTTTTCAGTATATTTATGATAGTAATACCCATATTTCTTCTACCCTGCCTGATTGCAGAGGGCAAATAATTTGGAAATCATCGATTTCAGCAACTCACTAAGCCTGGTCAGGACTCCAGATTTTACTAGCATTCCAAATCTCAAGCGTCTGATTCTTGAAGGTTGTATAAGTTTGTATGATGTCCATCCATCGCTTGGACGTCACAAGAAGCTTCAATATGTGAACCTTGTGAACTGCATAAGTGTTAGGACTCTCCCAAGCAACCTTGAAATGGAATCGCTTGAAGTTTGCAATCTTGATGGCTGCTCAAAACTTAAAAAGTTTCCACATATAGTAGGAAACATGAGCAAATTGATGGTGCTTCGTTTGGACGAGACTGGTATTACAGAACTATCTTCTTCAATTCATCATTTGATTGGCTTAGGTCTATTGAGCATGAACAACTGCAAGAACCTTACAAGGCTTCCAAAAAGCATAGGTTGTTTGAAATCGCTTAAAAAACTTGATCTGTCTGGCTGCTCTGGACTTGAATATATAACACGGAATTTAGGGGAGGTTGCAAGTTTGGAGGAGTTTGATTTAAGTGGGACTTCAATACAAGAACTGCCAGCATCCATTTCTCTTTTAAAGAATCTTAAAGTGTTATATTTTGATGGATGCAAAAGAATAGTTGTGTTGCCTTCTATGTCAGGTCTGTGCTCTTTAGAGGTACTGGTTTACGCGCTTGCAATCTAAGAGAAGGGGCACTTCCTGAAGATATTGGCGGCTTATCTTCATTGATGTCCTTAGATCTTAGCCAGAATAACTTTGTTAGCTTGCCTAGAAGCATAAATAAACTTTCTAGGCTTGAAATGCTTGTCTTGGAGGATTGCAGGATGCTTGAATCATTGCCCGAGGTTCCATCAAAAGTTCAAACATTAAATTTGAATGGTTGCATACGCCTAAGAAAAATACCAAATCCGATAAGGCTAAGCAGTTCAAAAAGATCAGAGTTCTCATGTCTTAACTGCTGGGATTTGTACAAGCATAATGACCAAGATAGCATGGGGTTCACCATGATTGAAAGATACCTCCAGGTCTTCTCTTAATCATACCCCAACTTTTTTGTATCTCTCTCCCTCTCTCTTTCTATCTAATATTTTGTTTTTTCATGGCACAGGGTTTGTCTAATCCAATACCTGGATTTGGTATCGTTGTTCCTGGAAATGAAATTCCAGGGTGGTTTAACCATCAACAGAAGGGATCTTCAATCAGCGTGGAAGTGCATAGTAGGAGCATGGGGTTTGTTGCATGTGTTGCATTCAGTGTATCTGGTGAAAAGCCTTCTCTTTTTTGTCATTTCAAGGCAAATGGAAGAGAGAATTATCCTTCGTCAATGGGTATTAGTTGTAACTCTATCCAAGTTCTGTCAGATCATCTTTGGTTATTCTATCTATCTTTTGATTATCTTGAAGAGCTTAAAGAATGGCAACATGAATCCTTTAGCAACATTGAGTTGTCGTTTGATTCCTCCGAGCAAGTAAAGGTGAAGAATTGTGGTCTCTTTTTGTTATATTGTCTGCATACTCCTCTGTCATCACAATGTTCTTCTTTGCCTTACAAAAATAAGAGGGATCATATTTCAATGCCCGACATTCAAAGGATGCGAGATGATATCCCTGTCATCAGAGGCGCAGACACTAGTAATGCTTTCACCCATTTAAGTACAGCTCCAGCCTTGAGAGGCACTATCCCAAGCGAAAAGGAACTAGAGAAAGTAATGGCAATTAGATCAAGACTCTTAGAGGCCATTGAAGAATCAGGAATGTCAGTTATTATATTTGCAAGAGATTGTGCATCTTTAACTTGGTGCTTTGATGAACTTGTCAAGATTGTCAAATTCATGGATGAGATGAGACCGGACACTGTTTTTCCAGTTTCTTATGAAGCCAAACAATCAATGATATATGATCAAACAGGGAGGTACACAATTGTCTTTGATAAGGATGAAGAAAATTTCAAGGACAAGGTGAAGGTCAAAAGGTGGATGAATATTCTCACTGGAGTTGAGAACGGAAAAATCTGGACCAGAATCTTTTAAAAGGTAATCATTACTTTGTTTTTTTATTACCTTGTTAGGGTGACTTGAAAAGTTGTTTTCTTAAAAATATTTTATTTATAAACATATCAAAATATTAATATTATTATTTAAAAAAATATATTTTTATATCCATATATCATAACAATTAAAAACATTACTCGAAGAGAAAGATAACCACTTTACCAAATCTAAATGGGTAAAAAAACAATTTATCCATATTTGGGTTGAGTTTGAAGAGACACTGCTCAACCCTATCTAAACATATACTAATAACCTTCAAGTTTTAAAAAATTATCAATATTCCAAGCTATGTATATATGTATATCGAGAGAGAGACACACACACACACATAAAACACTCCTAACTTCTCCTTCTCTCTTAGCAGCACAGGTGAGTGGATTGGCCGTGGGGACGCGTTGAGTATGCCAGTCACGAGTTGGCGAGTCCCGCCTCTCAAGAGGTTCCAGCAACTCCAGAATCTCGAGCCACTTCTCCAGCAGCTGCGCCAGCAACCATTCATCCATAAATTTCTTTGGTTTTAATTGTAAAAATAACTGATTAAGATTTGAGGTTTTTTTTTAAGAAAAACGTGTACGTGTTTCGGTTGAGTATTGGATTGGGTTCAAGTATTAAAAATTCAGCTTTCGGTTGAGTTTGGATAATAATTTTAAAATTTGTATTAAAAATTCATGTTTTGTGATTGTTTTATTTTAGTCCCTGCTCTTTTGATTTTGTTTTTATTACTGATTTATTCAATGTAAATTTTGATTTATTATAATTGTGCTCTTCAATTGAAACTGATTATATATGTTAATTTTCAATTTTGTCTTTATTCTTTTGTGTCATATGCAAAAGCCTGTTTTTTCTTGAAATTAATGGGGCGGAATTGTTTGCCTCATTCTTTGGAAAAAAAATAAAAGCAACCCAAAACTAAAAATCAACATGATCTCAAAATATTTTTTTCATGAACTTTAAAGGAAAGAAACACCTAATATGAATTTTTATCATCAAATGAAACAACTTCACACAAATCTTATTGTTTTGGTGACTTAAATTGGTGTCAATGATATGTTTCTCTATCTACCACTATAATTAGATGACTTTTCCCTCTCATCTCTTAACTAGGAACTAAAAAAGTAAAATAAATAAAATGTTGTATCAAAAATAAATTTGAAAAATATTGAAGTACCAAAAATATATAATTTGCATGTTTTTTAAAATTTGAGGATCAAAGTGCATTTGTTTTGAAACCATGACACATCACTCATGTTTGATATCTTTTTCATTCTAGTCCCTCTTAATATATCAAAACCAAGAGGTATTTAATTAGAATTTAATCGCTGGAAAAAAAATTAGGATCAAATTAAAAAGAATTAAAAAGTTTATACAGTCAATCCACAATAATATATGAGATGATGAACAATGCATACTTAAACAATGAAAATCTCACCCCTTTTAGATTTATAGGTAATTTGGGAGTTTAGTAGGCTTTTTCTCTCCACAATACATCCACATTTAGTTATAGTGTGTAACTTTTGGTTTAGCAAGTGCATCTCAAATATATCAAAAAAAAAAAATATTTTTTATATCAACATATAAAAATGATTTTTTTTAAAAAAAAATACACAATCCAACAACAAAAACAAATATTATCTTAATGTTACTTTCTCTGAGAACCGACGTTTACCAAGCAATGAGATAGAGTTTGATTTTTACTATTGAAACTATATAGACCAAAATAACCTCAGCATTTTTCTACTTCTTATCAAATATTTTTGTTGAAGTTTTTCTTAGCCAGTCACCTCTATCAAGCTTTTGATTTTTTCATGGAATTAACTAAAAAAAATTTCGTCAATTTTCTATGGATCTAATTTCTTATAAGCTTTTTTAATATATATATATATATATATATATATATATATATATATATATATATATATATATATATATATATATATTCCCTTGCAATTATCATCAAAGTATAATGAGTGGTGATTTCACGACGTGTGATCTTCCTTCTTGTAGCCACATGAGAGGGAAAACATAGCAAAGATTTTCATTATATTTTTTTTAAGGAACCATTTTACCTACAAATTTAAATTATTAGGTGAGGTTCTAGAATATGATTTATATTATTTTCTAACACACCTCCTCAAGTGAAAGCTTTTTGGACTTGAAACTTGCACACAAACTCACTCTACCTTGTGCTTGATTTTTATCAAATAAAATGCAGGTGATGAGATTTGAACTCATGACCGTTGGGTCAATAAGGTTCTGATACCATATTAAGGAACCATCTCATCTAAAAAAATAATATTTTAATTATTTCTAAATAAAAATCTCTATGATAATCCCAAATATAACATGGATCAAATCATTAGAAAAAACATCTTTAATTTGTTACTATATATATATATATATATATATATATATATATATATATATATATATATATATATATATTCTTCTCAAGAACAGAAAACCACCTTCGTTGTGCAATGCAACATTTCATGCCCCAAGCCAGGTAGTAATTTTATGTTGTATCTTTGGTGCACAAAGCCAGGTTACTACTGATCATGAACTTCTTGGATTCAAGATAATTTTTTATTAATTTTATTTTACAAAGACTTATTTTCCAATGAATGATTTAAAGAGTTTTTTTTGTCTGTTGTAGTTCATTGTCCTTCTTTTGAAAATGATTTGTAAATAAGCTGAATATTTTTAAATTCAATCAGAACATATGTAGTGTTTAATTATTATTTTAAAATAAAAAAAGACAAAAACAAAAAAGATAAAGCAAATATATCTATCTATCTATCTATCTATCTATCTATATATATATATTATGTGTTCAATTTTATATCTTTCTTTTAATCTTCTTAGTTAAATATATTTTTATTTTTTATATATTCAGGATAATAAACAAACACAGCATGCATGTGAATATAAATACAAAATATCTATACTCTAATAAAAAATAATAATTCATTTATAAGCCTAGTAAATTGAACGGAATATGAATTTTTATATGTTTTGGTAGGCATGCTTTTAAATAGAATATGGTTTTACGAAGGTATATTTTTTTATTAATTAATAAACTTCTCTAATATATACCAACAATTTTTCTATTATTAATAACTTTATATTTACAACTATATAAACACATAAATACATAAAACATTAATATATATAATTAATATCAGTACTTACACCAAAATTGAACATGCTTCGTTTATTACACAAAAATAATAAAATTTATTTCTACTTTCATATTCAATTATGCCCAGCAAAGTACAAACAATAAACATTAATAAAATTATATATCAAAAATATTTTTTTGTTATTTCAAATTAACATTACGAGTTTTCTAATATTTGTTTTTGTTTGAAAATATATTAAAATAATATATATATATATATATATATTATTTTTTAAAATTATTTTTAACAATGTATTAAAATAATATAAAACACTAAAATATTTAATTTAAAATAAATTTTTTTAATTTTTTTTTCAAAATACTGTTAACCTTTTATCTTAAAAACCCACCATTACGTGCAATTTATAACCCCTGGCCCTTGGAAACTCTTGTTATTATTCAAGTGCCCCCTTCTACTCCAGGATTCAGGGTAACAGGTAGTGAAAAGAGAGAAACAAACAGGATGATTTAGCCAAAACCCCAGAGATGGTTTAGCAGGGTTTAAGGCGGCCGGTATACTAATACCACTACCTTACCCTCTCTATGAACTCATTTCCTTTCTCAAATTGCATTAGCCGCGCATTTTAATTCATCTCTCAATCACTTCAATTCCATTTCCTTTTCATTTCCTTCAATTAGAGTGCCACCTCCCATATATTTTCTACCAAAACTTTTGATCCATCCACAGTTACTTTTGATAAGAAACCCACAATTCTATCTCTAAACCATCCACAGTTATGTGGAGAAACGTAGCAAACAAGCCACTTTGAAATCCCAATCAAAGCCCCTCAATTTCCCTCCATTTCCAAGAACTCACAGCTTTTTAGGAGCCTCTAAAGAACCCATCTTTTTTGGGAAATTCAAGTTCCATTCTCTTAATAACACAAGTCCACGGCCGGGTTTTCGAGCAATTGGCGAAATATCAACCCATGAAGATTTTATGAGAAAACCCAGCTTTGTTTTTTTTGAGAAATAGTGATGGTACTAATGTGAATCGGTGTGGTGGATTTTGTCCAAGAGGGTATGTGAGTGTAGCTGAGGCAGTGTCATCAACAGATGTTGAAGATAATGTGTCTAGTGCTGATGAAGTGCAAGAATTGCTGCCAGAAATGAGGAAAGAAGAGGAGAAATATGAGCGCTTTAGGAGGAGAAGGAGGCTAAATGCTAACCCGAAGCAAGGGGAACAGGCAACGAAAGAATATAAGGAGTTTTTGGAGGATATGTGTGAGCATAAGTTGGCTCCTAATTTGCCATATATGAAGAGTTAATTTGTTCCTTGGTTGGTTTGAGCCTTTTACAGGTGCAATTGCGAAAGAGCAGGAGTTGATTAGAACGGGGAAGAGTAGGCAGGCTTATGCTCCGTATTTTGATCTGTTGCCAGCTGACAAGATGTCTGTTATTGCAATGCATCAGCTCGCAGCAATAGTAATGACAGGTGGGGAACATGGATGTGCAAGAGTTGTGTCTGCTGCTTGTATGATTGGTGATGCGATTGAGCAGGAGGTAAGTAATTTTCAATGTTTTATTTGCTTATTTTTACTTGCGGTTTGATTTGTAGACAGGATAATGAGTGCCCAGATAAAAGTATTGAAAGATAAGGGAAAACATAAAGTTGATTAAATTTACATTTAGACAACCTTCATCTGAGGTGATGAACTAGGAAGAAAGATGAAAGTTAGGAAAACATAAAGGTGGTAGGTTGGTTTCTAAAATATTATCAGCTGTTTATGGACCCTACATTTAGGAGTGGGTAGCTGGAAATGTTGATGGAAATGGGTTTGAAACAGCATCTTGCTGTTAACCTTTTCCCACCAACCCCATTTTCGTATCTCTTTCCTTCTTGATTATATATAAACATATTTAAGATCAAATGTAATAAAATAAATGTGTTTTTATGATAAAATCTGTTTTTTTTTTTTATATATAAAAAAAGAAGCTGAAACGATGCTCTCTCTTTGGTCGAACTGTTTCTATTTTCTCTGTTTCGAAACAATATCTAAAAATACATTATAATTTTAAAGAAAAACTTTAAATGGCTGCATGATTGATATATTCTACGATTTATTCAAAACCAACCTTATAATTAATCATACACAGCATTGTGTTTCCACTGAAAAAGATGTCCTGCTAAAGGAGGTCTATTATGACGTTTCTTGGGCATGATTCCATGGTATGTAATGTTTATCGCAGTAAGTTCCTAGCACCAAATTTCTCATGGAGTTGTGAACTTTATTATAATCACACCGAATCTGGCATGCAAGACTTGATATTTTTGCATTGCTCGTTAACCTTCAGAATATGATTTTGGGTTTCTGGACAGGCTGATGCAGGAAAAAATTGCAGAGGATGCAAGGAAAACTGAGTATTCATTAAGCACTTTAATGAATAAATCAGCACAATGATGATGCTGTATATGAGAAATGATGCTGCTAATATTTCAAAAATAGAATTCTTAATTTTAAAAAAGAAAAAATCCATCTTCATCACGTGTCAATGTCTAATTGCTCATGTTGGGACCAATACCCTTTCATTCCACATTGATAACAAATATTTTCCATTTTCTTGGTATCTTTATTATGCATGTTCTTCCTCCTTTCTTGCTTCTCTTTACTCTATAAATGTTTGTTAGAATTTGACGAATTACGATCATTATAGTCACGATAATTAAATTGTCTTCATCCATGGCATCTACCACAACCATGATCACAATGACAACCATAATTATTACTATATCTCATAGCATTCACTTCAAGAAATAGAACTGAACCAGTCGGTCATTATTCATGATTTTTCATTAAAAAATCATTATTTTGTTAAGTCATAAGTATACATGAAATCAATTTAGAATATTTTTAAAACCTTGTTCTCTATAAAGCTGGTTGCAGGAGCATATTCAAGCATGAAAAATAGAGTATGTTTTTGCATATATTTTTATCGGTGAATTATCTCCACATAATTTTAATTTAGAACTAACATTAAAAATTGCAGAATTGTATTCACTTACTGATTTAAAATCATGAAGACATAAAAGTATCTAATCATAATGAACTTTTTGGAGAATAACTGTTTTTTGATAACAGATATTTTCTACTTTTTTAGTATCTGTATGTTCTTTCTCTATTTTATTTCTCCTTATTTTATAAATATTTTTATAAAATTTGACGAATTACAATTATTATAGTTATGATAATTAAATTGTCTTCGTTTATGGTATCTACCACAACCATGATCACAATGACAACCATAATTATTACTATATCTCGTGCATTCACAGGAATAGAGTTGAGTCAATGGGTTGTGATTCATGATTTTTTTTATTAAAAATCATTATTTTGTTCGATCATAAATAAACGTGAAATCAGTTCAAAATATTTGTTAAAACTCTCTCTATTGAAGGAGCATATTCAAGCATGAAAAGTAGAGAATATGTTTTTTAATATATTTTTGTCGGTGAATTGTCTCCTCATAATTCACCTTAGAACCTTTGCATGCACATATTATTACACGGTTTTTATGGGTTTTTTTTTTTTCTCTCGTTTAATGTCACGGGACAATTTGAAGTCGAATGGTTGGAAGCTCCTCAAATGCAGAATGTTGATGCTGACTCAAAAGGGAGAGGAAAAGCTATTTCCAGGACGGTGTCCGAAGTGCGTTGGATGTCACTTTCAGACAGCTGGATACCAAAGAAAATCCAGTAAACTTACCAGTACGTGTTTTTTATATTCAACTTAAGAAAGAGACCGGAAGAAATTCGATGAAGGCTTTGTACTAGGTTACCACATGAAGACAATTACCCGTATCAACCCAAATTGAACTATTAAATCTTTGATCTAAATTATGAGACCAACTCAATAAAAGAAAATAAAAACAAATTACAAGTTTTAAATATCAATCAATCTAATGTTGAAAAACAAATTAAAAAAAAAAACACAAAAAACAACTAAATAAATATAAATCATGATAATCAATCTAATATTGAAGGATAAAATTGAAATAAAATCAAATATAAAAATAAAAAAATCTAATAAATAAAATTAACTAGTTGGATCATGAAATATAAAATTAAGATTTTGAAAATACTGTTTTTTTAATGTTAATGTTAAATTACAATGAAAACACCAGATCATGTGGTGTTTTCTATAATAGATAATAATAAAAGTCGAAAAAATGTTTTCGTTTCATTTGCCAGGAAAGGTGCCAGATCATGTGGTGTTTTCTATCATGAAAGTCAAAAAATGGCCAGCTGCGTATCTCTTCCATTTATTTGAACTTTTTCTCCTCTGGAAGTCTATCTTCTCTGCAGTTTAAGAAAAAGATCCCTAAGAAATCCAGGAAACTTACCGCCACGCGTTTTTGATCTAAAGAAACCGGAAGAAATTCGATGAAGGCTTTGTACTAAGTTACCAGATGAAGACAAATTAAATATTGAGCTTGACAAGATCCTGTGCCTCTTTAGTCAACGCTTACCGCACGGTTCGTTCCGTCTACATTCGTGTTTTACTTGTAGAAATTTGGTGTTTTTCTAATTTCCTGAGTGATTTAAATTTCTAATTTCCTGCTCTTACCTTCTGTTTCTAATTTATTGCTATACGGATTTTTGTTAGAGAATAATATAAATCATATTATGGGACCTCACTTACAAGCTTAAGCTTTTAGGTGAGATGATTCCTTAACATGGTATCAGAGCCTTGTTGACCCAGCGGTCACGAGTTCGAATCTCACCCCCCCACCCCCATTCTATTTGATAAAAAACAAGCACAAGGTGATGTGGGCCTGTGCAAGTTTCAAGCCCAAAGCGCTTTCACTTGGGGGGTGTTAGAGAATAATATAAATCATATTATGGGACCTCACTTACAAGCTTAAGCTTTTAGGTGAGATGGTTCCTTAACAATTTTCATGGCTTCCACCAGCCCGCAAGGAATAACCTCATCTCCTCCAGAATATATATATGATGTGTTCCTTAGTTTTAGAGGCCAAGACACCAGGAACAACTTTACTAGTCATCTATATTCTAATCTGGTACAGAGAGGCATCGACGTATACATGGATGATAGGGAGCTCGAAAGAGGAAAGACCATCGAACCTGCTCTCTGGAAGGCCATCGAGGAATCAAGGATTTCAGTCGTTGTATTTTCAAGGGGTTACGCTTCCTCACCATGGTGCTTGGATGAACTTGTCAAGATTGTTCAGTGCATGAAAGAGATGGGGCAAACTGTTCTGCCAGTTTTTTATGATGTGGACCCTTCAGAGGTAGCCGAGCGTAAATGGAAATATGAGGAAGCCTTCGTTGAGCATGAACAAAATTTCGAGGAAAATTTGGAGAAGGTCCGGAACTGGAAACATTGTCTAGCTACGGTGGCTAATCTATCTGGTTGGGACGTACAAAATAGGTAAGCTATCTATCCACAAATAAAGATTGTTTGTTATTACATGTGCTGTTTCAATCCTAAATGAAAGAAACCTATGATTGTCTCCCTACAGTGGCCAATCTATCTTGATGGGACGTACGAACATGACTTTATTTCTTTTCGATTATAAATGAGTGAAACCTATGGTTAAATATCAAAATAATATACTAATTATTAGATGCTAAGCTATCCATACATTATTTTATCAAAGATGGTCTAATGATTTTTCCACACTTCATGATCAATGTTTTACCCCTCTTATGCAGGAATGAGTCGGAAACAATTAAAATCATTGTTGAATATATACTGTATAAAGTAAACATCACTATGCCAACAATTAGCAAAAATCTAGTTGGAATGGATTCTCGTCTGGAGGTATTAAATGGTTATATAGGTGAAGAAGTTGACAAAGCAATCTTCATAGGGGTTTGTGGTATGGGTGGCATTGGTAAGACTACTATTGCAAGGGTAGTGTATGATAGGATTCGTTGGCAATTTGAAGGAAGCTGTTTCTTAGCAAATGTCAGAGAAGTTTTTGCCGAGAAAAATGGGCCATGTAGTTTAGAGGAACAAGTTCTTTCTGAGATCTTAATGGAGCATACCACTGTATGGGATTCTTTTAGAGGTATTAATATGATAAGGAGGAGGTTGCGACTTAAAAAAATTCTTCTTATCCTTGATGATGTAGACGACCAAAAACAACTAGAATTCTTGGCTGCGGAGCGTTGATGGTTTGGTTCAGGGAGCATAATTATCATAACAAGTAGAGATAAAAAAGTGTTGACTAGATATGGTGATGTTTGAATTTATGAGGCTGAGAAATTGAATGATGATGATGCACTCATGTTATTTAGCCAAAAAGCTTTTAAAAGTTACCAGCCTGCAGAAGATTTCATGGAACTATCCAAGCAAGTTGTGGGTTATGCTAATGGCCGTCCACTGGCTCTTGAAGTTATAGGTTTGTTTTTGCATGGAAGAGGTATCCAAGTTTGGGGAAGTGTGATTGATAGACTAAATGAGATTCCTGACTGTGAAATTATTGATGTTCTTCGCATCAGTTTTGATGGCCTCCATAAATTAGAGAAGAAAATATGTTTAGACATTGCCTGTTTCCTGAAGGATTTTAAAAAAGATCGAATACTAAGGATACTTAACGGATTTTTTTATCTCTATTCCTCTCCTTCTATCTATCTAACATTTTGTTTTTTAATGGCACAGGGTTTGTGTAATCCAAGACCTGGATTTGGTATCGTTGTTCCTGGAAAAGAAATTCCAGCCTGGTTTAACCATCAAAAGAAGGGATCTTCAATTAGCGTGGAAGTGCATAGTTGGAGCATAGGGTTTGTTGCATGCGTTGCATTCAGTGCATATGGTGAAAGTCCTTCTCTTTTTTGTCATTTCAAGGCCAATGGAAGAGAGAATCATCCTTTGCCTATGGGTATTAGTTGTAACTCTATTCAAGTTCTATCAGATCAATTATGGTTATTTTATCTATCTTTTGATTACCTTAAAGAGCTTAAAGAATGGCAGCATGAATCCCTTAGCAATATTGAGTTGTCGTTTCATTCCTCCGAGCGAGTAAAGGTGAAGAATTGTGGTCTCTTTTTGTTATATTCTCTGCATTGTCCTCCGTCATCACAATCTCCCACCCGTTTTACTGTTTCAAGAAAAGAAGAATTTTCTTTTCATGAAGATCTTTTATGTAGTTATAGTGGATGTGGTGGTTCTTTGTCTTATGAAGTTCTTGCTCATATGCTTTTTTCAAGTATGTCTGACAATCAAAGGAAGCAAGATGATAACCCTGTCATCAGAGGCGCAGACACTAGTAATGCTTTCACCCATTTAAGTCCATCCCTGAGAGGCACTATCCTAAACAACAAGGAACTTGAGAAAGTAAAGGCAATTAGATCAAGACTCTTAGAGGACAATGAGGAATTAGGACTGTCAGGTACTATATTTGCAAGAGATTGTGCATCTTTAACTTGGTGCTTTGACGACCTTGCCAAGATGGTCGAATTCATGGATGCGATGAGATCAATCACTGTTTTTCCAGTTTCTTATGATGTCAAACAATCAATTATAGGTGATCAAACATGAAGGTACACAACTGTCTTTGATAAGGATAAAGAAAATTTCAGGGATGAAGTGAAGGTCAAAAGGTGGATGAATATTCTCACTGGAGTTGAGAATGATGAAAAATCTGGACCGGAATCTTTGAAAAGGTAACCATTACTTCATTTTTATATTACCTGGTAAGAGTTACTTGAAAAGTGTTCTTTTTTTAAATAACTTTATTTATAAATATATTAAAGTAATAATATTTTTTTTAAAACAATATTTTTATATCCATAAATCATAACAATTTAAAATCATAAAAAATAATTTAAAATAATAATTTAAATTTTAACATAAAAATAAGTTCAACCACCAAACTAAACACACCCTTCAACTACATGAAACTGGGAATATTGAACGAGCATGTGCCATGTAACAAATCTATGTTCTTTATTTAATGGATTCCATGTATAGTTTGATGATGCCATGAGGATGGGAAAAAATGTTTTCACAAATCTATTCTGTTTTATGATAAGTTTACTCGAATAGAGGGATAACCTCTTTACCAAATCTAAATGGGTAAAAAACAATTTATCTATTTTTGGTTAAGTTTGAAGAGACACTGCTCAACCCTATCTAACATATCTTAATAACCTTCAAGTTTTAAAAAATTATCATTATTCCAAGCTATACACACACACACACAACACTCCTGACTTCTCCTTCTCTCTCTTAGCAGCACAGAGTCTCCGCCAACGATTGGGAGTATCCTTCTCTTTCAATCAGGAGATCCCGCAGCTGAGTCGACAAATCCCGCTGCTGCACCGGCTACTCCAACCTCTCGAGAGGTTCCAGCAGCTCCAGAATCTCGAGCCGCTGCTCCAGCAGCTGCGCCAGCAACCAAACATACATAAATTTCTTTGGTTTTAATTGTAAAAATAGCATATTAAGATTTGAGTTTTTTTTTAAGAAAATGTGTAAGTGTTTCGGTTGAGTATTGGCTTGGGTTCAAGTATAAAAAATTCAGGTTTCGGTTGAGTTTGGATAATAAATTTAAAATTTTTATTCTAATATTAACTAAAATATAAAAGACATGCTGAATTTACTGTAGCTTTTTCCACTATTCACATAGACACAGTCACTGTGGATTGTTACAGTAAAATGACCATTTTACTTCCAAGACCAAAAATTTTAGCCCGCGGGACCAGGGGTATTTTTGAATTTTTCATGGGAAATTGATGATATTTTTGGATTTGTTGCACAGTAAACTACGAAATTAGCCCTCGAAAACAACAAAAGAAGGCAAACCGCACCGGGGGTATTTCAGGATTTTCACCCCCGATTTTTTCGTAGATATCACCGGGTCCAGGGGTATATGGGTAATTGATCAATTTTTTATTATTTCTTTTTCTGGAACTTAGCAGGTGCGTCATATGGACGCGCCAGCAGTGTTCCGCCCGCACGCGTCTTTCGGGCGACGCGTGCGGTGCATTCAGGCGGTGGAAACTAGGCTTCCTTTGTGTCACATGGTGTGCCTCCATGTCAGCTAACTCCTAGTGAGGTGCGTGTTTGGTTAATCATGTCGTGTAAGCGCCGGTGGATGATTTTCTTCCCCCCCCCCGTTTCTCTCTCCTGCTGGCGGAAGTATGGTTTGGTCCTTCATATTTGTGGGTGTTTTATTTCAATTCCTGTCTTTTGATTTTGTTTTTCTTACTGATTTTTCAATGGAAATTTCAATTATTTTCAATTATGCCCTTCAATTGAAATTGATTATATATGGTATGTTTCATTTCAGTCCTTACTCTTTTGATTTTTGGTTTGTTTTTGGTTCCTTTAATCATTTTGGTATGCAAGTTTTAATTTGTTCTACTTTTGTGCTCCAATTGAAATTGGTCATATATGCTACTTTTCATTTTGGTCCTTATTCTTTGAATTTTTTAAACAATTGCATTGTATTGTTTTTTTAAATCCCTTTATTATTTTCGGTCCCAAAGTTTTGATTTGTTTCATATTTGTCCTTCAATTGTAAGTAATTATATATTTTGTTTTTCATTTGGGCACTTATTCTTTTAATTTTTTATTTGGTATTAATTCCTGGTTTTTTAGTCTTTCTTGGGAAGTGTTTATTTTTCTTCTATATTTATGTATTTATGTTTTTAGTTATTGTTTTTAATTTTTTTTGTTTTATTTTTTGTTGGGGTTTTATTTTTATTAGGTTCCATTATGAAATTTTAATTTATATTGGTTACACTGCATTTTGTTTTTAAAATCTCTTTATTGTTTTTCAGTCCCAAGGTTTTGATTTTTTGCAGTTTGTCATTCAATTGGAATTGATTATATATATTGTTTTTTATTTTGGCACTTATTCTTTTAATTTTTTATTTAGTATTGATTCCTTTGGTTTTTTTGGTCCTTCTTGGACAGTGTTTATTTTTTATCCGTATTTATTTATTTATACTTTCAGTTTTTGTTTTTAATGTTTATCATTTTATTTTTTATTGAGGTTTTATTTTTATTCAGTTAAGTTCTGAAATTTTAATTTATATTGGTGATCATTTTAAAATTAATATTTCTCCTTTTTTCCCTTTGTTATTTTTTTTTGTGTTTTCTGTTATTTTTATCTATTTTAATATATTTTTTGGATTAGATGATTTTATGATTTTATTGTTTGCGCAATGATAATGATAATTTTAGTGATTATTTTTTTTATTATTTTTTTGTAAAAATATTTTTCTTTTTTATTCTTCGGGTCAATTTAATGATTTTAAATGTTTGGGAAGTGATGTTATAATAATTTTAACTGTTATAGTGATGATAATGACAGTACCGTAGGGATGAATTTTCAATTTATTTTTTCTTCCTTTAGGAGATAGAAAATGAACTATTTATTTTTTTATTTGATTATTACAGGTCTTTTCACAATTTATATTTTGTTTATTGTGTTTAATTTAAATTGAATTATAAAATGAACTTAACTTAATTTATATTTTTGAATTGAAAAAAATATGGTGTCGTCCGCGATGAGGCGCAGGGGCATTGGCTAGTAATAATATAAAACTTGACTCATAAATTTTCATTGTAGCTCTCGGTTTTTGTATTTTGTTTTTAAGATTCAAATATGAATCATATATTATACATCAAAATACAAGTTATTTAATTAGTTGTGTTTGATGAACTTATTTTCATAGAAGAGGTATTAACTAAAATACAAATGAAAAAATATTTTAAAAAACATATATAAAAACAATGTTGTAAAAAGAAGAAACAATTAACATATAAGAGCATAGATATTCAAAATATAATTAAAAGAGACAAGAGATAAATACTTTTTTATGATAAATTCTTCTATTTTCCCATGTTCCAAGAATACAAGACAAGTTGATCTATTTATAGGAGAAAGAAATGAACTCAAAGAGTCATTGAAATCCAATAGACTAACCTTAAGAGTCATGGACATTCAATATACATAATTATGGATTCTCATGGACATTCAATACATATAATTATGGATTTATAACACTTCTATAATGACCATGTACTTAAACCTATGCCTCATTAAAAACCTTGAAAAGGAAAATCCAATGGAGAAAAGAATACAACATTCTTGTGTGATTTCTAAATACTTTAGAATTCAATTGAGGAGTTTGTATAGATACTTTAAAATCCATATTTGAATACTTTAGAATTCATTAAAACAATGTTAAATTGCCTCATTAAAACCTTGTAAAGAAAAACCTGGTGGGAAAAAACCTAAGCGAAGGAAAACGAGTACAATTTGCAATGACTTCCTCTCAAAAATACATGCCTTATGATAAATCTTTTAGATGACGCATTCTAATATTATGGACAAGTTTCTTGAAAGTTAAGGCTAGAAAAGACTTTGTAAATAAGTCTGCTAAATTATCATTTGACATGATTTCTTTGATATCAAATTTTCCTTTTTGTCAAAGCTCACGAGTATAAAAACTTTGATGAGATATGTTTTGTTTTGTCTCCTTTAATATAGCCTCCTCTGAGTTGAGTGATACAGGCAACATTATCTTCAAACAATATTGTGGGACTATTTTCAATGGTTGACAATCCATATTTTTTTCTTTATATGCTTGATAATTGACCTTAGCCATATATATTCTCGACTTGCTTCATATATTGTGATAATTTCTGAATGATTTGATAAAGTAGTCATCAATGTTTGTTTGACAGATCTCTAAGAAATTGAAGTTCTACCATTAATAAATAGATAATCTATTTGTGATCTCCTGTTATGATGTCGCAGTCGCACAAATTAATTACCCTACCTTAAAACAAATCACACAATATAATATAGAGCAAGCAAGGGGTCAATCCCACGAGGACATTTTAGTTCAGATTTTCTTGCTATGTGCTATGCAATTGAGGGGGGCTTGGAGGAAGTTGTCTAGGCTAGTCTAAAGCAAACTAACAAAAAATATATAAAACCGAAATTTATCAATAAAAGAAACTTTGGTCGCAAGTCAACATCCACCTCCAGAAATCAAAACTGATCATGGAAACGAAACATCAATTTATATTCTGAATATTTATCTCTTCTTAGCATTGGTTCGTTAACGGATCCGTCGTATAACTTACCCTAACCATCAAAGAACCATAGTGTCCGTACTAGTAATTTGATTCAATGGCAGCCTCAAAACTAGATAAATTGATTAATCAAGAAACATAATTGTCCGCAATCTATGTTTGATTTGATTGAATGTTCTCTCTAAGATTAATAACGTAGATCCGCCACAACTATCAACTTAGTTGCTTCACAAGTTCAAATACCACAACTCCAGTTTTGATAACAAACTTAGCAATAGATTGTCTACAATAATAGCTTAGAGTCTGCTCTTAGCAATTAAATAAACAATCATAGGAAAAACAAGCAAAGGAGAACAAACATATTCATCATATAAACTAAAAAAAACAAAGGTAAAATAGATCTCACAGTTCTTGAAATCTGAAGGTTTCTGTGTCCTTGCAACCAAGCAAAAGAGTTAAGACTTGCATGTTTGTTGAACAACTAATTAAAAAGATAGAACAAAACATTATTTAGGGTTTAGAGGAGGAAGAAAACATGATTTAGGGTTTGTAGGGGCTTACAAGAAAACATGTTTTGGTGACTTAAATTGGTGTCAACGATATGTTTCTCTCTCTACTGCTAGAATTTAATGATCTTTGTCTCTCATCTCTCAATCAATGATGAAAAAAAAAACAATTTTTTTTTTATATCAAAAGTAAATTTGAAAAATACTAAAGAACCAAAATTATATAATTTGCATGATTTATGAAATTTGAGGATCAAAGTGTATTTTTTATGAAACTATGGTACGTCATCCATGTTTGGTGTATTTTTCATTCTAGTACATCTTCTCTCAAGCCAGCCCTTTCTTAAAAAATCAAAATTAAGTGGTCTTTAACTCGGACTAAATCATTGAAAAATTAAAAATTTTGCGTAGTCTATCCGCAATAATGTATGAGAGGATAAACAATGCATACTTAAACAGTTAAAATCTCAAGCCTTTTAGATTTATAGGTAATTTGGGAGTGTAATTGGCTTTCTCTCCACAATAAAACACGATGTTTGATTAGAGCGTGTAACTTTTGGTTTAACAAGTGGATCTCACCAATAACTATGGTCTGACATCAATTTTGGTGAAACAATTAACTTACTTATATAGTGTTTGACATTTTAGTAACGATTGTTTTATAAAATATTTTTCATTTGAAAATATATCAAAATAAATATTTTATTTTTATTTTTTTATCGGTAAATGAAAACGATTTAAAAAAAATTATTAAAAAAAATACAATCTAATCGCAAAAACAAGCACTGTCTTAATGTTGCTTTCTCTAAGAACCTACATTTACCAAGTAGAGATATAGAGTTTGATTCTTACGATTGAAATTATATAGACCAAAATAACCTCACCATTTTTGTACTTCTCATCAAGTATTTTTCTCGAAGTTTTTATTGAAGCCAATCGTCTCTAAAAAGATTTTGATTTTATCATGGATTTAACTAACAAATAATTTCATCATGCTTTAATGCGTCCTTGTTTATTATCCTAGTTTTGATTGAGGTAAATTAGACTGACATTTTTCAATCGAGGTTATCAATATAATTAATTTTGTTTATTCTTATTTGTGTTTGGTTTTTATTCAATTCCAAGTCTATCCTTTTTTAGAACAGTAATATCTCATGTGGAAGAGATTTGATTTCACTGTGCTTCTCTTCTTACCTTGCCCAAAGATCACTATGTAAGTCAAAGATCACCTGTGGCCTAAATTATAAGATCAAGATAACCTAATATAAAAAATTTAGAACAAATTATGAGTCTTAAATATCAATCAACCTATGAAAGACAAATTTAAAAAAAAAAAAAAAACATAAAAAAACAACTTGAGTGGATTCAGATCAACCTACCATACCAATGATCCAAGTAATGAGATGATGATAAACTCATAGAAATCAAATAAAAATCAATCACAAAGTTTGATTCTCAATCAATCCAATATTGAAGGATAAATTGAAATAAAAATAAAATATAAAAATACAAATAAACTATAATAAATAAAATTAATCTGTTAAACTCTCAGTTTGATCATGAAATTGAAATAACCTTATAAAAATAATTTAAATGGAATATATGTGATAAAATTAAGATTTTAAAAATATTGTTATTTTTAATCTTAATGTTAGATTACAACGAAAACACCATATCATGTGGTGTTTTCTAGAATAAATAATAAAATTCCAAAAATGTTTCGTTTCCTTGGGTCATACATGTGGCCTAACCCCGACATTTGCCAGGAAAGGTTCCAGCTGCGTATCCCTTTCATTTTGTTTGAACTTTTCTCCTCTGAAAAGTCTATCTTCTCTGCAGTTTAAGGATAACACAGAAACTTACCGCCACACGTTTTTCATCTGAAGAAACCGGAGGAAATTCGATGAAGGCTTTGTACTAAGTTACCAGATGAAGACAAATTAAATATTGAGCTTGGCTAGATCTTGTGCCTCTTTGGTGTTTTTCTGATTTCCAGCTCGAAATTGATACTGAGTGATTTAAATTTCTAATTTCCTGCTCTTACGTTCTGTTTCGTGTTTAAACATAGGAGCAAAATTAAGCAAAGTTATAAATCCTCTGCTGCATACCAGAAGAAGAAGAAATATTGGGGTTGGCTAGATCTTGTGCCTCTTTATTCAACACTTACCACACGGCTTGTTTCGTCTATATTCGTGTAATACTTGTAGGTGTTTTCTGATTTCTAACTAGAATTGTACATCTTCCAGCTTGAAACTGCTAATTGGTAGATTTATTCCCAAATTAATTTCTTGCTCTCAGTTTCTGTTTCATGTTTAAACACAGGCGCAGGTGGAAAGCAATTGCTGAACCAAGCTACCTAGTTGATACTAGATCAAGGGGTCGGAACTAATTTATTGCTATAGGGATTTTCATGGCTTCCACCAGCCTGCAAGGAATAACCTCGTCTCCTTCTTCTTCTCCTCCAGAATATATATATGATGTGTTCCTTAGTTTTAGAGGCAAAGACACCAGGAACAACTTTACTAGCCATCTATACTCTAATCTGGTTCAGAGAGGCATCGACGTATACATGGATGATAGGGAGCTCGAGAGAGGAAAGACCATCGAACCTGCTCTCTGGAAGGCCATCGAGGAATCAAGGTTTTCAGTCGTTGTATTTTCAAGAAATTACGCTTCTTCACCATGGTGCTTGGATGAACTTGTCAAGATTGTTCAGTGCATGAAAGAGATGGGGCAAACTGTCCTGCCAGTTTTTTATGATGTGGACCCTTCAGAGGTAGCCGAGCAGAAAGGGAGATATGAGAAAGCCTTCGTTCAGCATGGAAAGAATTTCGATGAAAATTTGGAGAAGGTTCGGAACTGGAAACATTGTCTAGCTACGGTGGCTAATCTATCTGGTTGGGACGTACGAAAGAGGTAAGCTATCTAACCACAAATAAAGATTGTTTGTTATTACATGTGCTATTTCAATCCTACCTGAAAGAAACCTATGATTGTCTCCCTACAGTGGCCAATCTATCTTGATGGGACGTACGAACATGACTTTATTTCTTTTCGATTATAAATGAGTTAAATATCAAAATAATATACTAATTATTAGATGCTAAGCTATCCATACATTATTTTATCAAAGATGGTCTAATGATTTTTCCACACTTCATGATCAATGTTTTACCCCTCTTATGCAGGAATGAGTCGGAATCAATTAAAATCATTGTTGAATATATACTGTACAAACTAAGCGTCACTATGCCAACAATTAACAAAAATCTAGTTGGAATAGATTCTCGTCTAGAGGTATTAAATGGTTATATAGGTGAAGAAGTTGGCGAACCAATCTTCATAGGGGTTTGTGGAATGGGTGGCATTGGTAAGACGACTGTTGCGAGGGTAGTATATGATAGAATTCATTGGCAATTTGATGGCAGCTGCTTCTTAGCAAACGTCAAAGAAGTTTTTGTTGAGAAAGATGGACCACGTCATTTACAAGAACAACTTCTTTCTGAAATCTTAATGGAACGTGCCACTGTATGGGATTCTTCTAGAGGTATTGATATGATAAGGAGGAGGTTGCGACTTAAAAAGATTCTTCTTATCCTTGATGATGTAGATGACCAAAAACAACTAGAATTCTTGGCCGCGGAGCGTGGATGGTTTGGTTCAGGGAGCAGAATTATCATAACAAGCAGAGATAAAAAAGTGTTGACTAGATATGATGATGCTAGAATTTATGAGGCTGAGAAATTGAATGATGATGATGCTCTGATGTTATTTAGCCATAAAGCTTTCAAAAATTTCCAGCCAGCAGAAGATTTCTTGGAACTATCCAAGCAAGTTGTGGGTTATGCTAATGGCCTTCCACTGGCTCTTGAAGTTATAGGTTCGTTTTTGCATGGAAGAGATTTCCATGATTGGGGAAGTGCAATTGATAGACTAAATGAGATTCCTGATCGTGAAATTATTGATGTTCTTCACATTAGTTTTGATGGCCTCCATGAATTAGAGAAGAAAATATTTTTAGATATTGCTTGTTTTCTGAAGGGTTTTAAAAAGGATCGAATAGTAAGGATACTTAACGGATGTGGATTCCATGCAAATATTGGAACTCAAGTTCTTATTGAGAAATATCTCATAAGTGTCTCTCGGGATCAAGTGTGGATGCATAATTTATTACAGAAAATGGGCAAGGATATTGTTCGTCGTGAATCCACTGATGAGCCTGGAAGGCGCAGTAGATTGTGGAGATACGAGGATGTCTGCCTTGCACTGATGGACAACACTGTGAGTAGCTGATAGAGAACATTATCCATAAGATTTCATACAGTTTATTTTAATTTATGCTTCTTCTCTGCTTAGTATTAGATGTTTGCTTATATTCCCTTTTGGCTGACAGGGAAAAGAAAAAATAGAAGTCATTTTCTTGGACATGCCTGGAATAACAGAGGCACAATGGAACATGGAAGTCTTCTCTAAAATGAGCAAGCTAAGATTGCTCAAAATCAACAACGTGCAGCTTTCTGAAGGACCTGAAGATCTTTCCAATATGTTACGATTTCTTGAATGGCATTTTTACCCTTCAAAATCATTGCCAGCTTGTTTACAGGTGGATGAGCTAGTTGAACTTCACATGCCTAACAGTAGTATTGAGCAATTATGGCATGGACATAAGGTGAGATCAACTAATTTAAGGGCCTTAATATTTCTATTACATTTATGATAGTAATATCCATATTACTTCCCCCCTACCTGATTGCAGAGGGCAGTTAATTTGAAAATCATCGATCTCAGCAACTCACTAAGCCTGGTCAGGACTCCAGATTTTACTGGCATTCCAAATCTCAAGCGTTTGATTCTTGAAGGTTGTACAAGTTTGTATGAGGTCCATCCATCGCTTGGACGTCATAAGAAGCTTCTTTATGTGAACCTTATGAACTGCATAAGTGTTAGGACTCTCCCAAGCAACCTTGAAATGGAATCACTTGGAATTTTCAGTCTTGATGGCTGCTCCGAACTTGAGAAGTTTCCAGATATAGTAGGAAACATGAACAAATTGATGGTGCTTCGTTTGGACGAGACTGGTATTATAAAACTATCTTCATCAATTCATTATTTGATTGGCTTAGGTCTATTGAGCATGAACAACTGCAAGAACCTTACAAGGATTCCAGAAGGCATAAGTTGTTTGAAATCGCTTAAAAAACTTGATCTATCTGGTTGCTCGAGACTTGAATATTTACCAACGAATTTGGGGGAAGTTGAAAGTTTGGAGGAGTTTGATTTAACTGGAACTTCAATACAAGAACTGCCAGCATCCATTTCTCTTTTAAAGAATCTTAAAGTGTTATATTTGGATGGATGCAAAAGAATAGTAGTTCTGCCTTCTTTGTCTGGTCTGTGCTCTTTAGAAGTACTCAGTTTACGCGATTGCCATCTAAGAGAAGGGGCACTTCCTAAAAATATTGGTTGTTTATCTTCATTGATGTCCTTAAATCTTAGCGGGAATGACTTTGTTAGCCTGCCTAGAAGCATAAATAAACTTTCTAGACTTGAAATGCTTGTCTTGGAGGATTGCAGGATGCTTGAATCATTGCCTGAAGTTCCATACAAAGTTCATACAGTAAATTTGAATGGTTGCATATGCCTAAGAAAAATCCCAGATCCGAAAATGCTAAGCAGTTCCAAAAGATCAGAGTTCTCATGTCTTAACTGCTGGGAATTGTACAGGCATAATGGCAAAGACAAAATGGGGTTCAACATGCTTGCTAGTTACCTTCAGGTCTTCTCTTAATCATACCCCAACTTTTTTGTATCTTTCTCCCTCTACCTTTATCTATATAATATTTTGTTTTTTCATGGAACAGGGTTTGTCCAATCCAAGGCCTGGATTTGGTATCATTGTTCCTGGAAATGAAATTGCAGGTTGCTTTAACAATCAAAAGAAGGGATCTTCAATTAGCGTGGAGGTGCATAGTTGGAGCATGGGGTTTGTTGCATGTGTTGCATTCAATGCATTTGGTGAAAATCCTTCTCTTTTTTGTCATTTCAAGGCAAATGGAAGAGAGAATTATCCTTCGTCGATGGGTATTAGTTTTAACTCTATCCAAGTTCTGTCAGATCATCTTTGGTTATTCTATCTATCTTTTGATTACCTTGAAGAGCTTAAAGAATGGCAGCATGAATCGTTTAGCAACATTGAGTTGTCGTTTCATTCCTCCGAGCGAGTAAAGGTGAAGAATTGTGGTGTCTTTTTGTTATATTCTCGGCATACTCCTCAGTCATCACAATCTTCTTGTTCTTATCACTATAAAAGGATTTTCCCTTCAATCAGAGGCGCAGACACTAGTAAGTTTTTCACCCGTGTAATTAGAGCTACATCCCTGATAGGCACTATCCCAGACGACAAGGAACTAGAGAAAGTAATGGAAATTAGATGAAGACTCTTAAAGGCCATTGAGGAATCAGGACTGTTAGTTTTTATATTTGCAAGAGATTGTGCACCTTTAACTTGGTGCTTTGATGAACTTGTCAATATGGTCGGATTCATGAGTGAGATGAGACCAGACACTATTTTTCCAGTTTCTTATGATGCCAAACAATCAAAGATAGATGATCAAACAGGGATGTACACAATTGTCTTTGATAAGGATGAAGAAGAAGAAAAGTGCAGGGACGATGCGAAGGTGAAAAGGTGGATGAATATTCTCACTGGAGTTGAGAACAACAAAAAATCTGGAGTGGAATCTTGGAAAAGGTAATCATTACTTTGTTTTTTATTACCTGGTGGGAGTGACTTGAAAAGTTGTTTTTTTTTAAAATAATTTTTATTTATAAATATATTAAAATAACAATAATATTTTTTAAACAATATTTTTATATCCATATATCATAACAATTTAAAAACATAAAAAATAATTTAAATTTAAATTTTAACATAAAAACAGGTTCAACCACCAAACTAAACACACCCTTCGATTAAATGGAATTGGAAATACTGAAACATGGTGCTGTTTCCGGAACTTAATGTTAACAAATCTATGCTCTTTATATCATCGATTCCATGTATAGTTTGATGATGCGAAAAAAATGTTCACAAATCTATATTTTACGACAAGTTTACTCGAATAGAAAGATAACATCTTTAACAAATCTAAATGGGTAAAAAATAATTTATCCATATTTGGGTTGAGTTTGAAGAGACAATGCTCAACCTTATCTAACATATATTAATAACCTTCAAGTTTTAAAAAGTTATCATTATTCCAAGCTATATAGATATATATAGATGCGCACAACACTCCTGACTTCTCCTCTCTCTTAGCAGCATAGAGGGCCTGCCACAGTTTCGGGGCCCTCGGAGTAGCAAGATCTTGTATCCGTATCGGTATTTCATGCTGCTGGGTCAGCCGATTTGGAAAACGCAGAGGTGGCCAATCCTGTGGCAGAAGAGTCGGCAGATCTGGGGGCGGAGGTGGCGGGTCCAACCTCTCCAGAGGTTCCAGACACTCGAGTCGCTGCTCCAGCAGCTGGGCTAGCAACCATGAATCCATACGTTTCCTTGGTTTTAATTGTACGAATAGTTGATTGAGATTTGGGATTTTTACTTAAAAAAATGTGTAGGTGTTTCGGTTGAGTATTGGATTGGGTTTAAGATTTGTATTCGGATATTAATAATATAAAACTTGACTCATAAATTTTCATTTAGCTGTCGTTTTTATTTTGCTTTTAAGATTCAAATATGAATAATTAAAAATCTAGATAAAAACATCAAATGAAATTGATTAGTACAATAAATAATTTCCACAAAATAGTTATTTTAGTCGCGGGTTGTAAATTTATTAATTTTGTGTTGTTGAAATACTTGAGCAAAATACACACATGCATATATAAAAAGGATAACACAGTAGTTCCCGGAGGAAAAAATCTACAACAAAAATTAGAATAAACCCATTATTACACGGTTTTTATTTTACTTTTTTCTCTCGTTTAATGTCACGGGACAATGCAAAAGCTGGATACTGACTCAAAAGGGAGAGCAAAAGCGGAAGAGAGAAGAGTTTTACTTTATCGGCTTTTCTGTAAGAAAAAAACGAAGAAACTATTAATGAATTAAAGTCATGGCAGGAAGCACTTATTTTCTGTTGTATTAGCAGCGCCATCCGGTGGTCAACTATTGAGCATAAGCAATAATTAATATTAGAGAGTTAATGGATTGTGGTAGGATCCATTTTCTATAGAGGATTGTCTTTGTTCCTCATGTGCCTTTTCTGACACTTACTTAAGTAATCTTAAAAGTCAAACCCAATTGATCATAGTTAAGGCTCTAACTAACTGGATGACACACATAATCATATATAAAAAGGACAATACAGAGTAGTTCCTGGAAAAAAAAAAATCTACATCAAGAATTAGCATAAACTGGATTCCTTGTACATCCTGATTGCGGAAGAAATATTTTTTTAATATACATATATATATATATATATATATATATAAATTATTTAGATGTTATGAATACATTTTCTATTAAAAACAAAATTAAACTATATAAATATCAAAACAAAGTTTTTTTTTTTTTAACCTAAATTCCTGTTTTCAATCTATTTTGATTCAAAACACTTCGAAAAACATAACAACCATCTTGATAAATATATTTATGGTCTAAAAAAAAATATCTCAAAATCAAACCGAAACCAAAAAAAAATTTAAGCTCATATTTGTTTTTTTAGTCACTTTCAAGGTAAAAAAACATGCTTAAGTTAAATTCTTCCCATTAAATGAAATCATTTGACATCAAGATTGATTAACTGTTTTAATAATCAGAATTGATGTCAATAATATTTTTCCTTTTCAATCGTTGAAATTCAGCTTTATTTTAATGGTCAGAATTGCTGCAATTACCTACAGTTTTTACTTTGAGCTTTATTTTGATTCTACATGAATCCAAGTTCTTCTGTTATTCGTAGTTCCAGGGAGGACACTAAGAATATATTTGGGAGTGTGGCCTTCGGTTTTTAAAAAAATAAGTTTAAGAAAAGCAGATAAATATATAGTTATCTAAAAAGTTAAAAAAAATTATATGGATTCCATGTTTAAAAAGTTAACTAACAGATTTGCGTGAAAATCAGCAAAATACTGCTTTACACCTGTGAGAAAAGCTGAAGCAGCCCTCGTAATTATCTCAAACCCTCGTAATTACTTTAAAGAAGGTATCTTAACGTCTAATGGTGTCACTGCCTTCAACCCATAAACTGGAGAATACAGGGTTGCACCCATCGATGTCCAGACCAAGGTAGTCAAACTCGCGAGTCAACTCGCAAACTCGTACGAGTTTGCGAGTTGGCTCAGCAAACCTGGTTAAACCGGAAGAAAAATCGAAACCGGTCAAACTCGGTCAAAATCGGGTTGACTCGTAAAATCGGACCGGATCGGTCCGATTTTACGAGTTCATTATATTTTACTGTGCGCAATGGGCGAAGGGCTTTCTGCTTTCTTCAAACTCAATTCACTGCTCAAACGTGGCTTTCTGAGGTTTTTCGCCATTTAATCAAAGCCCAAAGCGAATCGATCATGACAGGAAAGGCTAAGCCAAAGAAGCACACGGCAAAGGAGCTCGCTGCGAAGTTAGATGCGGCGACAACAAACAGAGGTGGAGGAAAAGCAGGGCAAGCAGACAGGACAAGGGTGGAGAAGAGGATGAGGAGAAGAGGAAATGGAGAAGAGAATGAAGAGATGAGTAAACTGTGGGTGGCGGCGTGGGAGTGGGAATTAGGGATTTAGGGTGGGGGAGTGGGAATTAGGGGACCTTTTATACTTAGTTATAAATTATAATAATAATAATAATAAAATAGGTAATTAGGTATATTACGGGGGGTTATAAATTTATAATAATAATAATAATAATAATAATAATAATAATAATAATAATAATAATAATAATAATAATTGGCATAAAAATAGTTAGCATAAAAAATATATATTTTTTAAAATCCTATTAATTTAAGATAATAAATAAAATTAATTAATTTTAAATACAATAACCATAAAAAAATATACAATTGCTTCAAAAACATAAAATAAGTAGTTTAAATTTCAAATCTCAAATATTGTGGGTCTTTTAATTATATTTAAATTCATTTTTTTAATTTAAATATAATTAAAAATGATAATTTTATTGTTGGAGGGTTTTTCAAGGATAATTATTTAATTATATAACTTACTCCTATTAATACTGATAATCCTTTCAATAATAATGTTTTTGATGAATGTATTAAAAATAACGAAGAAAATGACGGTCATGAGACTGATTGTAATTTACATATCACATCAACAAAATATTTATTTTTTAGTTTGTTAATTTTTACCTAATGAAATTCCATTGACATAATTATTTTTGTAATGTGTTTTGAAGTTATTTTACATCATGTATGAACCTAAACTAATTAAGTTTTATGTCCATAATTATGCTATTTTGTATTCGAAATATTTTACAAAGCGATTTTTCACGATTTTTCTTCTCACCACGATTTTAGGCTGTGATTTTTCACGATTTTTTATGCGGACATTTTCGAGTCACGATCTTTCTACGATTTTACGATCCGATCTTACGATCCGATTTTTCGGAGCCCTTTCCGATTCGTGTCAAAATCTCGATTTTGACTACCTTGGTCCAGACAACCATTTTTTGATCCATGCAATGATATTTTGTGTCGATCTCTATAAATAATTACTAGTTTCTAAACAATTTTTTTTTTATGTTTTTGTTTGTTGTTTCTACTAATTTATTCGACTTGCTTTTGGATTTATCGAACCAATTATATTTATTCCCCACATTACAGATGAACATGGCACAATCATATTGCGAAGTGGCACCGGTGATGCATTGATATTTTTAAATTATTTTGATATATTGATATTATAAATAATTTTTAAATTTTTTAAAAAATATTATTTTAATATGATCGTAATCCTAATTATATTCCCGATGATTTTTTTTCCAGATATTGTAGCTCGCGAAAATAGTCAGGAATTGCATTCAACCTTTTTGTGTAGATATTATTCGTGATGACATTGCAAGTAATTTGATGAGAGAATAAAAAAAATGTCCAATTTACTTGAATTATTAATTACATTACATTATTATAATTATTAAATCTACAATATTTAAATTTTATATATATATATATATATATATATATATATATATATATATATATATATATATATATATATATGCCCTTTAAAGTAATTTTACAAGTTAAAAGAAATATGAAAAGCTTGGTAACCAAACACATGAAACTGTTTTTCATTAATCTCAAACTCAAAAGCAGTTTTAACCAAACACTTCAAAACTTATTTTGAACCGCAGCTAAAGTGCTTTTTATGAAACTGTTTTTTTAAAACTTCAACCATAAAAGCAAAAACAATACCAAACACACTCTAAATAGAGGTAGGAAAAACAATGTGGCATAAGATCCTTAAGATACTAAGGTCTTGCAATTTTGTCATTATGGATTAACTGTTCAATCTGTGTTCTTGTAATCGATGAATATCAAAGAAATTGAGGTGGATTATTTTTACGTAACATTCTAGTGTGTATATTCTCTTGGATCGTCTTCATATCTTGTTTTTTTCCTGGTTTCTACAAGGTATATAATGCTGGTAAGAAATTATTAATTTTCTGTAATTGAGCAAAAATACTTTATTGGCTTTTCTGTAAAAAAAAAAACGAAAAACTATTAGGGGGTGTTTGGGATTGTGATTGGAAAGTGCTTTTGAAAAAAAATGAATTTTTTTATTTTTTATTTTAAATTAAAAAAGTTTGATATTTTTAGATCATTTTGATGTGCTAATGTTAAAAATATATTTTAAAAAAAAATTAAAAATATCATTTTAATATATTTTTGAATAAAAAATATTTTTAAAAATAATCTCAACTATATTCCAAGCTGACAACTAAATAAATTTTTTTAAAAAAATATATATAAAAATTATTTAGATGTTATGAATATATTTTCTAGTAAAAAAAATATTAAACTATATAAATATTCAATTAATATAATCCAGTCAACATGACAAGTTCAAAGATTACATGAAAAATATGAAAAAAACATGGTATAAAATTTAACCAAATATAATCCAGTCAACATGTCTTTTAGTTTTATACTTAGTTAACAAATTGATTCAATTATCCTATAATTTAACATAATATGGATGCAATTTGGCAAAAAAAAAGAAGTTTGGAGAACAAAATGGAAAAAAACCTAAAAATGTTGATAAGTAAATTCATAATAAAATGTGAGAAAAAGCAATACGTACTAGATGTGATAAAATTAAGATTTAAAACATATTGTTTTTTTAATGTAAATGTTATATTACAATGAAAACACCAAATCATGTGGTGTTTTCTATAATAAATAATAAAAGTCGAAAAATGTTTCGTTTCGGTGGGTCATACATGTGGCCTAACCCCGGCATTTGCCAGGAAAGGTTCCAGATCATGTGGTGTTTTCTATAATAAATACTAAAAGTCAAAAATGAGCCAGCTGCGTATCCCTTTCATTTCTTTGAACTTTCTCTCCTCTGATAGTCTGTCTTCTCTGCGGTTTAAGAAAAAGATCCCTAAGAAATCCAGGAAACTTACCGCCACGGGTTTTTGATCTAAAGAAATTCGATGAAGGCTTTGTACTAAGTTACCAGATGAAGACAAATTAAATATTGAGCTTGACTAGATCTTGTGCCTCTTTAGTCAACGCTTACCGCACGGTTTGTTCCGTCTAGATTCGTGTAGAAATTTGTTGTTTTTTCTGATTTCCAACTAAAATCTATAATGTTCCATCTCGAAATTGATTTAAATTTCTAATTTCCTGCTCTTACCTTCTGTTTGGTGTTTAAACATAGGAGCAAAATTGAGCGAAGTTATAAATCCTCTTCTGCATACAAAAAGAAGAAGAAGAAATATTGGGCTTGGCACACGGGTTGTTTCGTCTAGATTCTAACTAGAACTGTACATGTTCCAGCTTGAAACTGCTATTTGATAGATTTAATTCCCAAATTAATTTCTTGCTCTCACTTTCTGTTTCATGTTAAACACAGGCGCAGGTGGAAAGCAATTGCTGAACCAAGCTAGCTAGTTGATACTAGATCAAGGGGTCGGTACTAATTTATTGCTACACGGATTTTCATGGCTTCCACCAGCCTGCAAGGAATAACCTCGTCTCCTTCTTCTTCTCCTCCAGAATATATATATGATGTGTTCCTTAGTTTTAGAGGCAAAGACACCAGGAACAACTTTACTAGTCATCTATATTCTAACCTGGTACAGAGAGGCATCGATGTGTACATGGATGATAGGGAGCTCGAGAGAGGAAAGACCATCGAACCTGCTCTCTGGAAGGCCATCGAGGAATCAAGGTTTTCAGTCGTTGTATTTTCAAGAAATTACGCTTCTTCAACATGGTGCTTGGATGAACTTGTCAAGATTGTTCAGTGCATGAAAGAGATGGGGCAAACTGTTCTGCCAGTTTTTTATGATGTGGACCCTTCAGAGGTAGCCGAGCAGAAAGAGGGATATGAGGAAGCCTTCGGTGAGCATGAAGATTTGGAGAAGGTCCGTAACTGGAAACATTGTCTCGCTACGGTGGCTAATGTATCTGGTTGGGACATACGAAATAGGTAAGCTATCTATCCATAGATGAAGATTATTTGTTATTCCATGTGTTGTTTAATCAGAAATGAAAGAAACCTATGATTATTTATCAAAGATGGTTTAATGATCAATGTTTTACCCCTTTTATGCAGGAATGAGTCGGAATCAATTAAAATTATTGTTGAATTTATACAATACAAACTAAGTATCACTTTGCCAACAATTAGCAGAAATCTAGTTGGAATAGATTCTCGTCTAGAGGTATTAAATGGTTATATAGGTGAAGAAGTTGGCAAACCAATCTTCATAGGGGTTTGTGGAATGGGTGGCATTGGTAAGACGACACTGTTGCGAGGGTAGTATATGATAGAATTCGTTGGCAATTTGATGGCAGCTTCTTCTTAGCAAACATCAGAGAAGTTTTTGAGAAAGATGGACTACGTCGTTTACAAGAACAACTTCTTTCTGAAATCTTAATGGAACGTGCCACTGTATGGGATTCTTCTAGAGGTATTGATATGATAAGGAGGAGGTTGCGACTTAAAAAGATTCTTCTTATCCTTGATGATGTAGAGGACCAAAAACAACTAGAACTCTTGGCCGCGGACGTGGATGGTTTGGTCCAGGGAGCAGAATTATCATAACAAGTAGAGATAAAAATGTGTTGACTAGATATGATGATGCTAGAATTTATGAGTTTGAGAAATTGAATGATGATGATGGTTTGATGTTATTTATCCAGAAAGCTTTCAAAAATTACCAGCCTGGAGAAGATTTCGTGGAACTATCCAAGCAAGTTGTGGGTTATGCTAATGGCCTTCCACTGGCTCTTGAAGTTATAGGTTCGTTTTTGCATGGAAGAGATATCGATGAATGGGGAAGTGCGATTAAAAGACTAAATAAGATTCCTGACCACAAAATTATTGATGTGCTTCGTATTAGTTTTGATGGCCTTCATGAATTAGAGAAGAAAATATTTTTAGACATTGCCTGTTTCCTGAAGGGGTTTAAAAAAGATCAAATAATAAGGATACTTGATGGCTGTGGATTCGATGCAATTATTGGAACTAAAGTTCTTATTGAGAAATCTCTCATAAGTGTCACTTCGGATAAAGTCTGGATGCATAATTTATTAGAGATAATGGGTAAGGAGATTGTTCGTTGTGAATCCCCTGAAGAGCGTGGAAGGTGCAGTAGATTGTGGACATACGAGGATGTTTGCCTTGCACTGATGGACAACACAGTGAGTAGCTGATATAGAACATTATCCACAAGATTTCATCAAGTTTATTTTAATTTATGCTTCTTCTCTGCTTAGTATTTGTTGTTTACTTATATTCCCTTTTGGCTGACAGGGAAAAGAAAAAATAGAAGCCATTTTCTTGGACATGCCTGGAATAATAGAGGCACAATGGAACATGCAAGTCTTCTCTAAAATGAGCAAGCTAAGATTGCTCAAAATCAACAACGTGCAGCTTTCTGAAGGACCTGAAGAACTTTCCCATATGTTACGATTTCTTGAATGGCATTTTTACCCTTCAAAATCATTGCCAGCTTTTTTACACGTGGATGAGCTAGTTGAACTTCACATGCCTAACAGTAGTATTGAGCAATTATGGTATGGGCATAAGGTGAGATCAACTAATTTAAGGGCCTTTGTATTTTTTTTCTTGTTTTCCTATATATTTATGATAGTAATATCCATATTTCTTCCCTCGCTACCTGATTGCAGAGCGCACTTAAATTGGAAATGATCGATCTCAGCAACTCACTAAGTTTGGTCAGGACTCCAGATTTTACTAGTATTCCAAATCTCAAACGTTTGATTCTTGAAGGTTGTACAAGTTTGTATGAGGTCCACCCATCGCTTGGACATCACAAGAAGCTTCAATATGTGAATCTTATGAACTGCAGAAATGTTAAGACTCTCCCAAGCAATCTTGAAATGGAATCACTTGAAGTTTTCAGTCTTGATGGCTGCTCAAAACTTGAGAAGTGGAGTCAGCGAGTACTGGAATATCCCGCAGCTGAGTCGACCAATCCCGCAACTGAGTCGGCGAGTCCATCCTCTCGAGAGGTTCCAACAACTCCACAAATTCAAGCCGCTGATTTAAGTGGAACTTCAATGCCAGCATCCATTTCTCAGTTAAAGAAACTTAAAGTATTATCTTTGGATGGATGCAAGAGAATAGTTGTGTTGCCTTATTTGTCTGATTTTTGCTCTTTAGAAGTATTAAGTTTACGCGATTGCCATCTTAAAGAAGGGGTACTTCCTGAAGATATTGGCTGCTTATCTTCATTGATGTCCTTATATCTTAGCCAGAATAACTTTGTTAGCCTGCCTAGAAGCATAAATGAACTTTCTGAACTTGAAACGCTAGTCTTGGAGGATTGCAGGATGCTTGAATCATTGCCCGAGGTTCCATCAAAAGTTCAAACAGTAAATTTGAATGGTTGCATAAGCCTAAAAGAAATACCTGATCCGATAAAGCTAAGCAGTTCCAAAAGATCAGAGTTCTTATGTCTTAACTGCTGGGAATTGTACAAGCATAATGACCAAGACAACATGGGGTTCACCATGCTTGAAAGATACCTTCAGGTCTTCTCTTAATCATACCTCAACTTTTTTTATATCTCTCTCCTTCTACCACTATCTATCTAACATTTTGTTTTTTTCATGGCACAGGGTTTGCCTAAGCCAAGACCTGGATTTAGTATTGCTGTTCCTGGAAAAGAAATTCCATGCTGGTTTAACCATCAAAAGAAGGGATCTTCAATTAGCATGCAAGTGCATAGTTGGAGCATGGGGTTTGTTGCATGTGTTGCATTCAGTGCATATGGTGAAAGTCCTTCTCTTTTTTGTCATTTCAAGGCAAATGGAAGTGAGAATTATCCTTCGCCGATGGGTATTAGTTGTAACTCTATCCAAGTTCTGTCAGATCATCTTTGGTTATTCTATCTATCTTTTGATTACCTTGAAGAGATTAAAGAATGGCAGCATGAATTGTTTAGCAACATTGAGTTGACCTTTCATTCCTCCGAGCGAGTAAAGGTGAAGAATTGTGGTGTCTTTTTGTTATATTCTCTGCATACTCCTCCGTCATCACAATCTTCTTCTTATGAAGATCCTTCACGTTCTTGTTCTTTTCCTATATATGCTTGTCGTCAGTCTGCTAAAAACAATGAAAAGATGCATTTCCCTGTCATCAGAGGCGTAGACAGTAGTAATACTTTCACCCATTTAAGTACAACGCAAGCCCTGAGAGGCACTGTCCTAGACGACAAAGAACTAGAGAAAGTATTGGTAATTAGATCAAGACTCTTAGAGGCCATTGAGGAATCAGGACTGTCAGTTTTTATATTTGCAAGAGATTGTGCATCTTTAACTTGGTGCTTCGACGAAGTTGTCAAGATGGTCAAATTCATGGATGAGATGAGACCAGACACTATTTTTCCACTTTCTTATGATGTCAAACAATCAATGATAGATGATCAAACAGGGAGGTACACAATTGTCTTTGATAAGGATGAAGAAAATTTCACAGACGAGGTGAAGGTCAAAAGGTGGATGAATATTCTCACTGGAGTTGAGAATGATGAAAAATCTGAAGCAGAATCTTTGAAAAGGTAATCATTACTCTGTTTTTTTATTAGCTAGTATGAGTGACTTTAAAAGTTGTTTTTTTTTTAATAATTTTTATTTAAAATATATTAAAATAATAATATTACTTCTTAAAAAAATATTTTTATATCCATAAATCATAACAATTTAAAAATATAAAAAAATATTTAAATTTTAAATTTTAACATAAAAACAAGTTCAACCACCAAACGAAACACACCTTTGATTAAATGAAATTGAAAACACTGAAACATGGTGTTGTTTCCGAAAAAAAATGTTTTCACAAATCTATATTTTTTTATGATAATTTTACTCGAATAGAAGGATAGCTACTTCAAATCTAAAGGGCTGAGTTTGAAGAGACACTTATAGAGAGAGAGCACTCCTAACTTGTCCTTCTCTATCTTAGCAGCACAGAGGTTCCATCAACGATTAGCCCCCCCCAGCAGCTCCAGAATCTCGAGTCGTTGCTCCGGCAGCTGCGCCAGCAACCGTACAGCCATAAATTTCTATGGTTTTAATTGTAAAAATAGCTGATTAAGATTTGAGATTTTTTAAAGAAAAATATGTAGGTGTTTCGGTTGAATATTGGATTGAGTTCATGTATTAAAAATTCAGGTTTCGGTTGAGTTTGGATAAGAATTTTAAATTCTATACTCGGATATAAATAATATAAAACGACAAATAAATTTTCATTATAGCTCTCGGTTTTTATTTTATTTTATTTTTAAGATTGAAATATGAATCATTAAAAATCTAGATAAAAACATCAAATAAAATTAAATTATATAGTAAATAATTTTAAAAAATAAAATCTCTATTTGTAGTTGGTTTAGTAACTATTGGTTATTTTAGCCGCGGTTATAAATTTATTTATTTTATTAAATAGAACATTTGTAATTAAATAAACTGATAATTACTTAGGTAAATAAATAAAAGAAATTGTTAATATAACAAAAAAAACTAGAAAAAATATAAAAGATCGATGTATATCAATATATTTAACATCACAATACAAGTTATTTAATTAGTTGTGTTTAATGAACTTATTTTCATAGAAGAGGTATTAACTAAAATACAAATGAAAAAATATTTTAAAAAACATATATAAAAAAACAGTGTTGTAAAAAGAAGAAACAATTAATATATAAGAGCATAGATATTCAAAATATAATTAAAATAGATAAAAGATAAATATATTTTTTATTATGAATTATTCTATTTTTCCAAGGTCCAAGAATACAAGACAAGTTGATCTATTTAAATGAACTCAAGAGTCATAGAAATCCAAGAGATTAACCTTCACAGTCATGGACATTCAATATACATAATTATGGACTGTTATGAACATTCAATACATATAATTATGGATTTATAATACTTCTCCTTGAATGGCTATGTACTTAAAACTATGCCTCATTAAAAACCTTGTAAAGAAAAATCCAAAGGACAAAAGAATATAACATTCTTGTGTGATTTCTGAATACTTTAGAATTCATAAATGATTTTATATAGATACTTCAAGATCCATATTTGAATATTTCAAGATTCATTAAAACAATGTTAAATTGTCTCATTAAAACCTTGCAAAGGAAAACCTAGTGGGAAAAACCAAAGCAAAGGAAAACGAGCACAATTTGCATTGACTTCCCTTCAAAAGTACATGCCTTATGATAGATCTTTCAGATGACGCATTTCAATATTATGGACAAGTTTCTTGAAAGTTGAGGCTAGCAACTCGTGAGTATAAAAGAACTTTGGTAAGATATATTTTGTTTTGTTTAATTTAATATAGTCTCCTCTGAGTTAAGTGATACAAACAACATTATCTTCAAATAATATTATGGTACTATTTTCAATGGTTGATAATCCATATTTTTTCTTTATGTGTGGGATAATTGACCTTAGTCATAAATATTCTCGACTTGTTTCATATATCATGATAATTTCTGAATGATTTGATAAAGTAGCCACCAATATTTGTTTGACAAATCTCCAAGAACTACAGTGCCCCCATAGGTTATAGATAACTTGTTTGTGATCTCCTTTTATGGGGATCAGAGAAATAACCTGCATCTGCATATTCAATCAATTGTGAATTTGATTCATAGTAAAATAACCTTATTTTGATTGTTTCATGGAGATAGCAAAATATATGTTTGACACCATTTCAGTGTTCTTTTGTGGGAGTGGAAATATATATCTTGCATTTAACTAACAAATATTTTCATCATGCTTAAATGGGTCTTTGTTTTTATCATGGTTTTGATTGGGGGTAATTAGACTCATATTTTTCAATAGAGGTTGTCAATATATTTTTATTTTGGTATCTCGGTGTTTCGATAATCGTAGATTCCAAGAGGTTTTTCCAAATACTAATTATATATTTGTATATTAATATAATTAATTTTGTGTATTCTTATTCGAGTATTATATTCAAGTCCAAGTTTATCCTTTTTTTGAAGAGTAATATGTCATGTGGTATGAAAGAGATTTGTTGTCACTATGCTTCCCTTCTTACCTCCCCCTCTAGTTATTTCTAACAATATCTAATAGATGTGTGAATGATTTAATTCTCCACTTAGCCTGTAATATCTCATATTTGTGTGTTGAACTCACCATTTTTTCTATTGATGTAGAACAAGGAATAAGGTGAGGGAGAGAATAAATGAAAAAGAAAAATAGTGTTGAAGGAAAAAGCTGTGACATATTTGAGTGATATTCATATTTTAAATGTCAATTGTCAAAAGCCTTTCTAAAACATAATATGCATGCTCTTTTTATAAGGCATAAACAAAGTGTTTAATACTTTAAAAACAAAATTGGAATAAAAAGAATCCTAAACAAAAAATCATAGTTAATACAAACAATCATAACAGAATATTTAATTAATAGTAAAAAAGCTTAAATAATGCTAAAACTTTTGTTAATATAATCCATAATGGGTCAGCCCAATCCATATTAATATTATTTATATTAATAAAGTAATATAAAAAAGGACAAAAAGTTACATCCTGGCAATAACTGTCAAATGTTAAAACTCTGCACCTTTATAAATATATCTATTATACAATAACAGACAAGTAATAAGAAATATTGAAAAGAAAAATCATGGAATGAAATAAAGAAGAATGGACTCTTAAGGAAAACCTTTTACCAATTCTCAAAAGAATTGTTTCTACAAATAAGATATCTATGAGTGCATCTCATAACCATATTGACAATAAATCCCTTTAAGCAAGTGGAATGAGTGTTTTCATAAACATATAATAACCATGACTCTCCATTGCATATAATTTGTTATTCTCTAAAATTACCAATCTAAATATGTTTGAAGCATATCCATTAGAAAAATATAAAGCGATTAATAGATAAGTAACTATATAAAGCGATTAATAGATAAGCGATTAATAGTTTCCACCATCTGCCCACAGACCTCCAAGACAGTCCTCCCTTTCCCTCTCTTGCCTCACCGACAGTCCCCCCTCACCTCCCTCTCTTGCAAATCTGTATCCTCAAACAACTTGCCAGTGGTTGCGCCCACAAAATAGAATCCTCTCCTCTTGTTTTTATCCTTCCTCTTCTCTTTATATGCTGAATCTATCACTGTTTGTGGACTAAGAGTCTTTGCTTCTCTTATTGATTACCTCTCCTTTTTGAAAAAACTCGCTCTCATGCCGGCTACCAGTTCTTGGTGGGTTTTTCTGGGGTTTTGGGATTCTCTGGTTTTTTAGTTCGATAAGAAGAAAAGGCTGAGCCTTTGTAGTTATTTTCTTTATCCTTAATTCTTATTTTTAATTTCATCTTGGTTTTGAAAGGGAATTTTTTTTTTTTTGGATTTTAACATGGTTCCAGGTTCTTCCTCTTTTGTAAAATATTATTTCACTCTTGGCCTTTTCTCCTTTTCCTAAGCTACAGAAACAACTGGTATTTTGCAATCAAGCTAGTTTCTATAGAAACTCTCTCCTTTTCCCAGTTACATCACCAAAAAGGTGAAATTTTCCCAGAAAAATATCCAGGCACCGTCATTTTCTAATTTCAATCAAGCTCAATAATGCATGACTAGTCAATTTTATCTGCATTTCTTATTCATGGTTTTCCACTTGCAGGCAACATCCACCAGCTAGCCAATCATGAATAATCAAGCCTTGTTAAGTTGAAACTGACGAAAGAAAAAGAGGGGTTTAATAAAATTTAAAAAATCAATCAACTTCGCACCAATGGATATTATTAATTGTGTATATGGTAATTTAATACAATTATTTTTAAACTAGAGGCATTACAGATATGCACATCCTTTGCCTGAAAAAATTGCATTTTATTTGTATTTTTTTTATCTTAAATAATTGATTAAAATAAATAGGATCTAACATAACAAAAAAAGTGGGATATTGAATAATTGATAAAATAAAAAAATGGGATATTTAATCATTGACATAAAAAACAAAAAAAAAATGTACTTGATTAATTGACTAAAAAAACAAGCAAAAAAAGTGAGATTAAGAATAATTGATAAAAATAAAAAAATAAAAATTGGGATCTTGAATAAAAAACATAAAAAAAATATACTTCAATTATTTCAAACATTTTATTATTATAATTATTAATAAATATATGAAATTATTCCACAAAATATTTATATATATGTACGTATGTATGTGTGTGTATACATGTGTATTTTTAATTAATTTCACAAGTTGACTGCAATATGAAAAACATGGTAACCAAACACACAAAACTGCTTTTCATTAAACTCAATTTTAACCACAGTTTTAACCAAACACTTAAATTTCAGTTACGAACCGCAGTTAAAAGCGCTTTTCATAAAACTGCTTTTTTTCAACCTCAACCATAACAACAACAGCTGTGCCAAACAGGCCCTATGAGTATCAGTGGTCAACAAGATTAGAGTATATATGAATGTATATGAATCAGAATAAAACCTTTCGCTGAAACATAGGGAGTGGTGATTGATGTAGTCATGAAAAAACTTCACACAAAATATTGGGTTGTTCATGTTCTTATGAAATTGGGTTTGTGAGTTGAGAGTTTTTGAAAAAATAAGTCTCTTATAAAATGGGAGACTATTTGATGTGTAAGTTAGTATTTGTGGAGGAGAAGAAGATGATGTATAGAAAAAAAAAAAGTAAATTTTAAGGTATAATGTCTAGGTTTAACGTATGTTAAGCTTTGTCTAAATCTGTATTTTGCTTGGTAAAACTAGGTGTATTGACACACTAACTTAAAAATTCTTTTTGGAGGAGGAAATCATGTCATTGGTTAACTAGTCAGCCCTCTTTTTTAACTCTGGTTTTGAGTACATGTGTTATAATTAAATTAAAAACTATATATATGTATATTTCTAAAAGATAAAAGCAATAATTTCTTATCGATATTAATTTTGATTTATGTTTTCTATTAATTTCATTCAAAATTCTTTGAAATCAATTTCTTATTTGTCTATAACTATTTTTATATATTTTAACACTTCATGTTAAGAAATATTTTTCAAAGTTTTAACCCGTTAATTCAATTTTTAATTAAAATTTAAATACACTTAATAACCACGTTTTAAAACCAATTTCTCCAATGACATGCATTTTACATTCAAAAGACGTAAACATTGATATCACGTGCCACCAAGCTAGAGCAAATAAAAAAAAGACAAAAACAAAAAAGATAGAGCAAATATATCTATCTTATGTTTAGTTTTTTTAAAATATTTTTTTGTTTAAAAATATATTAAAATAATAATTTTTTAAATTATTTTTAATATCTGTGTTTTAAATAAAATAAAATAAAATAAATTAAATTAAAAACTTTTAAAATACTTTCATAATACTGTTAACCTTTTATCTTAAAAACCCACCATTACGTGCCATTTATAACCCCAGTTCCTTGGAAACTCTTGATATTATTCAAGTGCCCCTTTCTACTCCAGGATTACAGGTAGTGAAAAGAGAGAAACAAACGGGACGACTTAGCCAAAACCCCAGAGATGGTTTAAGCAGGGTTTAGGGCGGCCGGTATACTAATACCACTACCTTACCCTCTCTATGAACTCATTTCCTTTCTCAAATTGCATTACCCGCGCATTTTAATTCATCTCTCAATCACTTCAATTCCATTTCTTTTTCATTTCCTTTAATTAGAGTGCCAGCTCCCATATATTTTCTACCAAAAATTTCTATCTCTAAACCATCCACAGTTATGTGGAGAAACGTCGCAAAACAAGCCACTTTGAAATCCCAGTCAAAGTCCCTCAATTTCCCTCCATCTCCAAGAACTCACAGCTTTTTAGGAGCCTCTAAAGAACCCATCTTTTTTGGGAAATTGAAGTTCCATTCTCTTAATAACACAAGTCCACGACTGGGTTTTCGAGCAATTGGCGAAATATCAACCCATGAAGATTTTATGGGAAAACCCAGGTTTGTTTTTTTGAGAAATAGTGATGGTACTAATGGGAATCGGTGGAGAAGACAAGTGAAGATTGAGGCGGAAGCATGGGAACTGGCTACGAAAGAATATAAGGAGCTTTTGAAGGATATGTGTGAGCACAAGTTGGCTCCTAATTTGCCATATATGAAGAGTTTGTTCCTTGGTTGGTTTGAGCCCTTTGCAGATGCAATTGCGAAAGAACAGGAGTTGATTAGAACGGGGAAGAGTAGGCAGGCTTATGCTCCGTATTTTGATCTGTTGCCAGCTGACAAGATGTCTGTTATTGCAATGCATCAGCTCGCAGCAATAGTAATGACAGGTGGGGAACATGGATGTGCAAGAGTTGTGACTGCTGCCTGTATGATTGGTGATGCGATTGAGCAGGAGGTAAGTAATTTTTAATGTTTTATTTGCTTATTTTTACTTGCGGTTTGATTTGTAGACAGAGGAAAATGAGTGCCAGATAAAAATATTGAAAGATAAGGGAAAACATAAAGTTGCTTAAATTTACATTTAGACGACCTTCATATGAGGTGATGAACTGGGAATAAAGATGAAGTTAGGGCCTATTTGGGTATTTGAGAGTATGGTTGAGTTTGGTTTTTTATTTTTTTTCTTCAAAAATTTATCATAATAATGTTTTTAATTTTTTTAAAATTATTTTTAATTTCAAAATATTGAAATGATCTAAATACACAAAAAAATTAATTTTAAGTAAAAAATAAATAAATAAAATTTTCAATTTTTTTCTAAAGCGCTTTGTTAAATGCAGTGCCAAACAGGGCATTAAGTTACGTTCTGTAATGTTTTGTCGAATGTTGAATGGTCTTTTTCTGGATTTATTTTTTATATATCTATAGTTTTTATTTTCAGCTTTATTTTGATTCTACATGAATCCAAGTTCTTCTGTTATTCGTAGTTCCAGGGAGGACACTCAATGGAGGTAGGAAAAACAATGTGGTATAAGATCCTTTAGATACTATCTTACAATTTTATCATTATGTATTAAACTTCTCTTATCACGGGCCTTATTAAGCTGAATATTCTATCACGCCCTCTTTATTGAGCTACATTTTCTTCAAAGCATACATGGTGGAATCTTAAGAGTGACATTTCAACTTTCCTTTGTCAGAGCTCATCTCATGTTTGGACATTGTTTCACTATGTATTTATTCTTATGCATTTCCCTGTTGGGGACATCAGTTATCTTTATCATTTCAATTATGTGTGTTCTTGTTTGTGCCTTTGTTTTATAAGCTGTTTTAAGTTTTTACTTAGTTTAGACTTTAAAGGCTTGTGTGACACTTTGCTCTACTATCTCTTCTGACTATGGGAGTTGCTTCCTCTTTTCTTTTCCTTTTTTTTTTTTTTAAAGAACTATACAATGCAGAGACATTTAGGTGTACTATTCTTAATCCATTTTTTGGACTTCCTGTCTCTGCAATCTTGTTCTCTTTCTTTGAACTGAGGACTGAATCTGTAACAGTTTCTGTGATGAAACAGATTAGAATACACAATATCTTGGAGAAAACAAGGAAGAAAAAGGAAAAGGCTGATGATAGCAAGAATGGTGTAGAAGGTGAATCCCTTTCTGTCATGAAGGAACAGGAGAACCTAAGAAAAAAGGTTACTGATTTGATTAAAAAACAAAAGCTTCCAGCTGTGAGGAAGATTGTGAAGGGAAAGGATGATTCAAAACCATGGAATGATTGCCTGGATTTGTAGATTAATATAATCAATTTGGCGTATTCTTATTTGTGTCAATTCATTTGAATTTGATGCCAAGGGAATCACAGTAGAATTCGTCGTTGTCAAAGCATCACAAGATGGGTCACCTGTCAAATCCAGGCAATCATTCCAGGTATATCGACGGGAGCTCTTGTTGAATCCCTTGAAAGAACGCATATACAGGTTATCTTTGACAATAAGAGCTCACCTTATTGAAGCCCTATCTCGTGGTGCTGCTTCATTGCCATGTGAAGTTGACCGGACGCGCCATCTCTGATCTTAAATCTCTGTACATGTCATTTGAATCTGTGCCTACATGTGTGTTTGGATTTGGTTTACTAGAAAAGTAAAATCTATCCATGGTAATGTACGAGAGGATCAACAATGTATACTTAAATAGTGAAAAATTCACCCTTTTAGATTTATAAAACCAGATTTGGTCAGAGCGTGTAATTGTTGGTATAACAAATGAATCTCACCAATAACTATGGTCTAACACCAGTTTTGGTGAAGCAACTAACTTGTTTAAAAAAGGTTTGACATGGTAGAAAAAAATTATTTTATAAAGTATATTTTGATTGAAAATACATCAAAATAATATTTTTTATTTTTATTTTTATTTTTTATATTAGCATATCAAAGCTATTTAAAAACAAACAAAAAATTAAAAACAAAAAACACAATACAACGACAAAAGCAAACATTGTCTTAATATTGCTTTAAGAGAATCCACGTTTACCAAACAGAGAGATAGAGTTTGATTTTTACCGTTGAAACTATATACACTAAAATAACCTCACCAATTTTGTAATTCTCATCAAATATTTTTGTTGAAGTTTTTATTGAAGCCAATAATCTCTAACAAGCTTTTGATTTTTTCATGGTTTTAACTAAAACAAATCTTGGTCAGTTTTCTATGGATCTAATTTCTTATTAGTTTTATATATGCTCCAGAATCGAGGCCTGATCAAAGAAACAATCTACTTTCAAACACATCCTCAAAGTGGAAAAGGGGTTTGTGCCCCCTTTAAGATCGCCACCATTAAAAATCACTAGGAAACGGTCAGAAGTTGGATGAGGTAGTGCATTATATACTCCGGTTGGAGGATTTTACCTCAATAAAATTAAAGTCTCCACTCCTATCATTTTTGGAGGATTTCCATTTTGCACTGATAGAAGATTGATTTATCCTAATTTATTTTGATGAACAGCTCTGAAGTCTTCTCGTTATTGCTCCAAGCAAAGGTTCCTCGATGACCTTTAATGATTTTGTTGTTTTCTTTAAATCCTTAATTTAAAGTGAAAGGGAACGTAACCATGAATAGAGATGTTGCCTTCAAGGCATGATGTAGAGGTAATGCTGTTAGAATTGTGTAATTGATGAGGAACAATTAGAGAGAAAACAGGGGAGAGAGAACAGAGGAGAGGGAGAGAAGAGAATTCGAATTTTATTATCTTTTATCGCACACATTGTGTGTTACAACAACCTCTATTTATACATCTTGTATACTCTTTATTTGATACTCTAACAAATGCAAGTGAATTTCAAAAAGCCTTATCCATTGTTGCTC
>CM055442.1:12571958-12652233 GCA_029228465.1 Salix viminalis
AGATAAAAGTATTGAAAGATAAGGGAAAACATAAAGTTACTTAAATTTACATTTAGAGTTTTAGACAACCTTCATCTGAACCTCGACCTGCATTTGTACATGCATCCAGAACTGTGTCATATGAAAATAAGTATGGAGTCATTCTTTAATTGAATCGATGAGCTCAATTTATCTTTTTTTCCTTGTAATTGCTTCTAACTAATGCACAGCAGCCTTTTCTTAAACAGGAAGGGCGCAAAAAAATATGGTGTTATTCAATGTGACCCACTAGTCCTCAAAGGCCTAGAGAAAACTGTGAGTAACCCTGTCATATTTTATTCTTCTAGTGATAACTAGTTTTCATATTTTATCATCCTTTATGACATGAACTTGTGATGGGGTGCCATATACTTTCATAGCAAATAGGTTAGTTTCTAGATTTTAGAGCTGAAACAGATAAGATTTGCAGACAGATAAGATTAATAAGCTCCAGCAGCTGTTCCAGCAACCATACATCCATAAATTTCTGTGGTTTTAATTGTAAAAATAGCTGATTAAGATTTGAGTCCTTTTTTTAAGAAAAATGTGTAGGTGTTTCAGTTGAGTATAAATAATATAAAACTTGACTCATAAATTTTCATTGTAGCTCTAGTTTTCTTATCATTATTTTTAAGATTCGAATATGAATAATTAAAGATTTAGATAAAAACACTACAAACACCTTGATAAATCTATTTATGGCCTCAAATAATTGTCTCAAAATCAACCCGAAATCAAAAATCTTTTTAAGATCATATTTGTTTTTTTAATCCTTCCCATCATTTATTTGACACCAAGATCGATAATCTGTTTTAATGGTCAGAATTGATGTCAATAATACTTTTCTTTCTCAATTGTTAAAATTCAACATTTCCTCTCTCTAATTTCTCAAAACAGAAACTAAGAAATAAAATATTTTTTTTCCAAACAGGTATAACAAATAAAGTTTAAGGACTAAAGTGAACTTTTTGTGATAATTTTTAAACCTCGCCTATTTATGACACCTTTTACACTTCTGTCACATGTCTTTTAATTTTATACTTAGTTAATAAATTTGATTCAATTATCCTTTAATTTAACCTAACATGGATGAAATTTGGAAAAAAAAGTTTGGAGAACAAAATGGAAAATAAAAATAAAAATGTTGATTAGTAAATCCATAATAAAATATGAGAAAAAACAATACATACTAGATTATTATCTCAGGCTACATTATAGGTCAAATCAAATATGTTAAAATACTTAAGATTAGATGTTTTAATAAATATTGAAGCAACAACATACTAAAATCAACTCGGGTTAACATGTCAATCCACATGTCACGTCATCGAATGATGATAACCCTATAAAAAATTAAAAATACAATTTAAAGCCTATTTTTCAACAAATCAATGTTGAAGGATAATATAGAAAATAAATTCAATTAAAAAAGAAAACAATTATCCGAATTAACCCAAGTTAACCTACTAAATATTTGATCTAAATTATTAGACTAAGATAACCCAATATAAAAAAATAAAACAAATTACGAGTCTTAAACACTAGAGTGGACTCAGGTTAATCTACCATGGATCCAAGTAATAAGACGATGATAATCTAATAGAAATCAAATAAAAATAAATCACAAAGTTTAATTCTCAATCAACTCAATATTAAAAGATAAAATAAAATAAAATATGAAAATGCAAAAAAAAAAAACTCTAATTGGGTTGATCATGAATTTGGAATAACTTTGTAAAAATAATAATTTAAATGTAATATATGTGATAAAATTAAGAGTTAAAAAATATTGTTTTTTTAATGTTAATGTTAAATTACAATGAAAACACAGATCATGTGGTGTTTTCTTTTTATAGATAATAAAAGTAAAAAAAATGTTTCGTTTCGTTGGGTCATACACGTGGCTTAACCCCGGCATTTGCCAGGAAAGGTGCCAGCTGCGTATCCCTTTCATTTGTTTGAATTTTTCTCCTCTGCAGTTAAATAAAAGACCCTCAGAAATCCAGGAAACTTACCGCCACGCGTTATTGATTTAAAGAAACCGGAAGAAATTCGATGAAGGCTTTGAACTTGACTACCGCCACGCGTTACCAGATGAAGACAAATTAAATATTGAGCTTGACTAGATCTTGTGCCTCTTTAGTCAACGCTTACCGCACGGTTTGTTCCGTCTAGATTCGTGTTTTACTTGTATGAATTTGGTGTTTTTCTTATTTCCAACTAAAATCTATAATGTTCCAGCTCGAAATTGCTACTGAGTGATTTAAATTTCTAATTTCCTGCTCTTACCTTCTGTTTCGTGTTTAAACACAGGAGCAAAATTGAGAAGAAATATTGGGCTTGGCTAGATCTTGTGCCTCTTTATTCAACACGGCTTGTTTCGTCTGGATTCGTTTAATAGTTGTAGGTGTTTTCTGATTTCTAACTGGAATTGTACATCTTCCAGCTTGAAACTGATAATTGGTAGATTTAACTCCCAAATTAATTTCTTGCTCTCACCTTCTGTTTCATGTTAAACACAGGCGCAGGTGGAATCAATTGCTGAACCAAGCTAGCTAGTTGTTACTAGATCAAGGGGTCGGTACTAATTTATTGCTACAGGGATTTTCATGGCTTCCACCAGCCTGCAAGGAATAACCTCGTCTCCTTCTTCTTCTCCTCCAGAATATATATATGATGTGTTCCTTAGTTTTAGAGGCCAAGACACCAGGAACAACTTTACTAGTCATCTATATGATGTGTTCCTTAGTTTTGACTTTTAAACATCTTTTAAAATTTAATTTCTCTATTTGCATCAATTTCCTTTTATAGGATCAATATAAAGCATAGTTGTAAATTTTATTAAATTTCCAAACAAGATACTTTTTTTGGATATCCTTGCGGAACGGGGGAACCACATGATCCGGAAAGCGCACTTTGTGGGCCCAGAGCATGCGTAAACCTCCGGCTGTCCCAGGCTCTTACGAGGAGGGCTGAGCCACCACCTTGGGGACGGTGACTCCAAGAAGAAGTTTGCTCCCTCAGGTTTCGAACCCAGGACCTGGGAGGAGTACCCCCACGCAGGTCCCAAGCTTCCACCGTTGGGCCAACTCCTTGGAGTCCCAAACAAGATACTTCTACCTCATGCTTTGCTATTGCCACATGCATTCTTCATCACTTTAAAACACATGAACACACATTAACAAGCTAAGTAGAAGTTTCAATATTCCCTCTTTTTATACATTTTGGCTAAAACATCTGGCCTTGAGAAAATAAGAATGTCCTCATTCTTTTCATGCTCAATCCATTCAATATACAAACATTCACATCCATTTTTTTTTCTTCCAATAACACTTGTAATCCTCAAGTCTTTTGATGTATGAATTTTTGGTAACACTTAATCTCTATTTTTCTTTGAAATTCTTCTTAATTTGACAAAAACATCAAAATCTCCCTCCCTTTTTGTACACCATTTCTTTCGACATCAAGAGCAAAAGATAGGGGTATTTATACTACTCAATTTCTCTTAAATGCACTATGCCCATTTCTTTTTAAATATTTTACTTTTATCCCCATATCTTTTCCTCTCATAATTAAAGCCCATATTATTTACATTTATTTCAATTTCACCCCTCAACTTATTATATATCTATTATTTTTTGTTTTAATTCATTTCTTTGATTTTAAATCTAACCCCAATTAATTCTAGTTTTTTAAAAAGCATGATATCTCAAATATTTCATTCGGATGTTATATTTGAAATTTTTGAATTCTCATTTTATGTAAATTTTTAAGTGATTCATCCACTTTTATTTTCTTCATTTATTTAGTTTATAATTTAAACCTCCACTTATTTCCTAGGGTTTACATCTCGGGTTACATATATGAGGATCTTGATGATGCTTGTTTAAAGCCTCAATGTTACCTTAAAAATAGATTTAGGTCGAGCAAGAAAAATTCAATCTAGTTTTAATTTTAGATTTTTGGATCTTTTTTGAGTTTTTGGGTTGATGAATTGAGTTTTAGATATTCTGAGTGTGTTGGTAAACTGTTTTTGAATTAAAATGACTTAAAAATTAAGTTTTATAGGAAAAAAAAATCACAACCCCAATTTTTCAACTATCATACTGATGGCTGGAATCTCGGTTGGCAGACGACATATCATTAACCTATTTTTTTATTTTAATAAGGACGAATGATAAGTTATTTGCTCTTAAAAAAAAACAAGCATAGGAGGGCGGGCTTGCTTTTTTTTTTTTTAAATTATTTAAATTCAATTGAAGAAAAAAACTTATTAAACCTAGTTAAGTGTATAACGGAATAGAATATTATGCCAAACTTGTCAAAGCTATTTTGTTTGTTATTGTTTAATGCCCCCCCCCCCACATTATATAACTTAAAATTATTAAAATGCAATTTCATCACTTGTTACAAATAATCTACTTTTGTTATCCTAGTCTTTACTTATCCTTAAAGCCTTTTTACATTTATTGGCGCAAATAATTATGGATTTATTTAATTATCTGCATGCATAAACTTTTTTATTTTTATTAAGTTTAGTTTTTAATTATCGTTAATGATTTTTTTTAATATTATTGACACATATGACTATCAATTTATTTAATTAAATATATGCATAAGTTTTTTTTCTTATGATTATGATTTTTTATGTCAAAAAACATGATGGAAAAATCTGCATATTTGTTTTTTATTGGAAAAGATTTATCTAATCTCGATGAAATGCAAATCAGATGGCTAGTATATATGCATAAAATGGTTGCAAATGATTATAAGTAAAAATATTTTTAAGAAAACTTTGGAAATTAATAAATTGGAGTTGTGTTTTGAAAGTTTATTATACAAGATAATTAAAAATGTTTGTTAAAAATAATTTAAAACAATAACATAGTAGTCTACAAGAAATATTTTTTTTTTTGATAAAATCGGGGCTTAAAGCCTTACTAGATTAATCTTGGAATAGTAGACTCAATTAGGTCATAGTACAACAAAGTGTATAAACCTGACGGAGGGTCCGTTAAAACATCAAATTGTCTATCTATAACATCTCTACTTAACCCATAATTGGCTAACCAATCGGCCACACAATTGGCCTCTCTATAAATATGAACCGTTCTGACCTCCCAAGCTTTATTCAGCATATCCCTAATCTTCATGATTAAAGTGCAATTTCTGTCCATGCTTACTTTATCTCCATTCATTAGCCCAACAACAATACTAGAATCAGACTCCAAAATCACCTTTCTATATCCTCTATCCCATGTAAGTTGAAGACCTATATAGACCGCCCATAGCTCCGCTGTAACCGAAGAACAAATCCCATTATTCCGTGCAAATCCTGTTATCCAAGAACCCATGCCATCCCGAAGAACTCCTCCTGCACCTGCTTCCCCTGGATTTCCTTTACTGCACCCATCCACATTCAATTTAATCCAATCAGTAACTGGATATGTCCACCCGACCTGCAGAAGCTCATTTCTGTGATTCCTCTCTCCTGTACCAGGCACTTGAATACTTGTATGATCTAAAACCATTCTTTTTATAGCTAGAATAGTTCCATACCAATTACCTTGAGAAGAGCCAAACACGTTATTGCATCTCTCTTTCCATATGTACCATAGAATGATGCCAAATTCCAGAGGCCAATTCATACTGCTAGCAACTCTTTTCCTGATGGCTAAATTTGATATCATCCATGTATACCAACTTTGGCTGAAAAAGAGATCTCTTTCCTCCTCCTTGACGAAAACCTCCCATATCTTCCGGGCCTTAGGACAATCTCTCAATGCATGAACTACTGTTTCCACTTCATTTATGCACTGAATACAACATCGATTATCTGTCAATCTTCTTCTCCATCGCAGATCATTTGTCATAATGGAATTATGCGCCACACTCCAAATAAACAATTTGATCCGCTCCATTCCTTTCCACTGCCATATCACCTTCCAAATAGGATCATGATCCATTGACCGCCTGTCATCTTGCAGTTTGTAGGCTGTTTTTGTCTTGAAGATTCCATTCGGAGATTGGTCCCAAATCATGCTGTCTGCAATCATATCCTGAGTAGGCGGGATGTGACCTGCTATACCCATCACAATTGGCATGGGTAAAAGATGAGCAAATTCTTCCCATTTCCACTGACCCCTGTCATCCACCATATCAGCTACCGTGTAATTACGGTTATCCACCGGAATCTCCCCAATTAAGTGTCTAGATAGAGGGCCATAGTTAGCCAACCAACTATCCTTCCAAAATAAAATCTTCTTTCCATTCCCTAAATTCCAGCTAGTATTCTGTTGCACTGTATGCCATACCTGACAAATCTCTTTCCAAAGCACTGAATCCCTCGTGGTAGCAGTCGGGTGATCATCTCTTCGATTAGGCTTTATATATTTCTCCTTCAAAAATCTAACCCACATGTTATTCTCCTGAGTTATCTCCCAAGCTAACTTCATTACAAAAGCCTTGTTCATTGACTTCATTTTCTTTAACCCCAAACCTCCCTCTTCTTTAGGCTGACACAGCTTTGCCCAGTTAACAAGGTGAATCTTGTCTCTACCATCTTGATTCCCCCATATGAATCTTCTACATATCTTCTCTATCTCATTACATGTATGCTTTGGGACTACCACAACTTGCATTGAGTACAAAGGGATAGTGGATAGCACTGACTTACATAAAGTAATCCTTCCAGCTAGCGAAAGATTGTTAGACTTCCAACCAGCTAACTTTTGTTGTAAGTTTTCCAGAAGATAGATGTACGTCTGTTTAGTAATCCTTTGATGCAACAAAGGAACCCCAAGGTATTTTCCCAAATCCTTCATAGCCTTGAAACCACTATTATTACTAATTGTGTTCGCCAAGGCATTTGAGACATTCTTGGAGAAGAAAAGTTTTTGTTTTTGCAACACTTACTCGCTGACCCGATGCTGCACAAAAATCATCAAGACATTTTTGGATCTTAGATAACTGGTCCAAATTGGCTTCTGCAAACAGAAGCATGTCATCTGCAAAACATAAATGCGAAATCTTCAAACCATTCCTTTTCACTGTAAACGGCTTCCATCTCTCTTCTTCTACACTTTTGTTGATAAGTTGAGACAGTCTTTCTAAACACAACACAAAAATGTACGGCGATAGAGGATCTCCCTATCTTATACCTCTGCAAGGAACAAACTCCTGAGATGCACACCCATTCCACAAAACACTAAGAGTTGGAGACTCTATACACTGCATAATAATCTTTATCAACTCACTAGGCAACCTAGCATCAACTAGTGTGTCTCGGATAAAGCTCCAACTTAGCCTATCATACGCCTTTTCCAAATCCACTTTAATAGCCATAACTCCTCTCCGGCCTTTCATTCTTCGCATAGAATGAATAATTTCTTGGGCGATAATTATATTGTCTGTGACATGCCTTCCTGGAACAAAGCTGCTCTGAACTTCACTAATCAGCTTCGGCATCAATGGTTTTAGTCTCCCAACTATCACCTTTGTCACCACTTTAAAGAGAACATTACATAGACCAATTGGTCTAAACTGATGTAAATACTCCGGTATAGGAACTTTTGGAATGAGCACTAAGTAAGAATGATTAATCTCATTAACATCATTTTTACCTTCAAAAATATCCTTAACATACCGGCATACTGACTGGCCAACCACCTGCCACTGAGACTGATAGAAGACTGGTTGATACCCATCCGGACCTGGAGCCTTATACGGTTTCATGTCAAATACCGCTGTCTTTATCTCTTCATCTAGCACTGGGATTACTAAAGCTTTCCATATACTGTGTAGCTAGTAATGGAAATTGCCCCTTCCATTATTCTGATTCTCTGATTCCCCTCTGTATCATTCATGAATAATTTTTGAAAGAAATCTCTCGCCATTTCTTTAAGATTATTCTCCTCCCAAACCCAAATATGTTGCTCATTCTTCAAAGCTTTAATCTTGTTTCGCTGCCTTCTGATAATAGTTTTTGTGTGGAAAATAGGAAGTGTTCCTATCCCCATGGTTGATCCATTGACATCTCGATTTTTGGAACCAGTGCAACTCCTCCTACTGACTAATTCGCCCATACTCAGTAGCTAATTCATCTTCCAGCTGGTAGAGAAAATGATTTCCTCTACTAGCTATAGCTTTTTGCACACCACCCAGTCTTGCCAACACCCGTCTCTTCCTTTGGAATATGTTGCCAAACACAAATTTGTTCCATATCCTTAGTTTTTCTATCAACACTGTCAAAGTACTCGGTAACTGTGTGGCTGTCTCCCAATTATCTTTCAAGAATCCTGCAAATTCATTATGATGAATCCAAGCTGCCTCAAAACGAAAAGGTCTTCCTGAACTATGAAACCCTGTTCTCACTTCTTTTAGCTCTACAAGGATTGGATGGTGATCCGATTTAACCCTTGGTAGAACCAAAACATTCGCAGTATTGAATAAATTTCTCCACTGATCATTCTCAAAACATCTATCCAGCCGTTCATAAACTCTACCATAACCATTTCTACAACCCCCTCGCCAAGTGAATTTTGGGCCCTTACTTCCCAAATCTATTAATTGACACTCCTGGACCCACCTAGCAAATCGGTAACATCTTTGATTATCCACGGCCGCCCCTCCCATTTTTTCATTTGCCATCAAAATTTCATTAAAATCACCTATAACCATCCATGGTAATCTAATAACACCGGCCAATTTTGCAACCTCTTCAAAACACTGTTTTTTCAAGATCGTATTTGGATTAGCATACACCACAGTAAAAAGCCACTTCTCCGCACTCCCTTCATCCACAATACCATAAATAAAATGTCTAGAAGAATTTAAAATCTTAATATGCACATTCGAATTATTCCATAAAACCCATAAACCCCCAGACATCCCTTGAGCCTCAACTCTAAAACTAGAATCAAAATGCATTTGCTCAATAATTCTGTCAGCTCTTGCCCCACTAACTCTTGGCTCTACAATTGCCATTATTTGAAAGTTGTGTGTTTTTTTCAAATCACTAATCACTGCCCGAAATTCACTACTGCCAGCACCTCTACAATTCCAAAAGAAAAACTTCATTAAATAATAGTGATAATTATACTTACACACCATGAAGAATTCATCTTCAGCAAGCATGCTCCGTGAGGGCAATCCCTCCATCAACCATCATTTCCTCTGCAGTCTCACTTTCAACTTCCATAAACCCTTTCTTTGACCCCAATCTCAATACCCATTTTTCCCCCACTTGCCTTATCTGGTGGTTTCGGTCTGTGAGCATTTTCCTGAAATTGTTGTTTTCGGGTTGTGACATTTCTGAATCTTTCATGGTCTGTGTGGTACTCCGGTGTTGGACTTGTGGCCGTTGCTCCTTGTAACTCATATTCACCTTTGAGTTTGTCTTCCTTGGTTTCAACATTGCACTGTGATTTCCGTTTCCTCTAATTCCCGTGCAAACCTCTTCCATTTTCTCTTTTCCTTTAACAGACAAAGGAGCACTTGACTCTGGGCCGGGAGTGTTGCTTTCTTCTGGGCCGGGCGTGTTGCTTTCATCTGGGCTGGGCGTGTTACTCTCATCAGCTGCAAGCTTCGGTCCACCAGCATTTGGGCTTCTTGTCATCGGGCCTTGTTTGTCTCCTTGGCCACCACTGGCCCGTTCCTTTTTGTGGCCCGTAAGCCGTCCAGCCCTCGGAATAAATGTTGAACCGCCTGCATCTTCCTTCTCTTTAATTTCCTCTCCTCTCTCTCCAGCTCTCATATCTGCTGTTTCTTCTTGTAACGCCATTAGCGCATCAAATCTTGCAGAGACATTAATTTGTTTTCCCGTTACAGTCATTAAAGTTTTCCCTGAATTAATGGCTGTAACTCCTCCCTTTCCATTTCTATTGTTCTCCTCCATCACCGTTCTCTTGTTCGGCCGTCTTTGTCTCCGTTCAGCAACCATCCAAGAACCGAATGATTCCATGATTTCTGGTCGGACTATGGGCACTTCTTGATCTTCAGTCTTTTCCTTCTCACTGCTATGGTCTTTGTTCTCATGAGGAATTTGAGGGCATAACTCTTGTTTGTGTCCGTACTGTCCACAGTGGAAACATATAGAGTGTAATCCTTCATACATTATACGGCGAACTCTCCGACGAAGCTTAAATTTGGCCAATAATGGTTTTGTGAGATCCACCTCCACACACAATCTCGCAAAAGTTTCCTCTCATGCCCACCGAAGTAGTCCTGTCAATTTTCAATGTTTTCCCAATTTTGTCTCCGATATTCCACAATACTGCGGTATCATAATACTCTAATGCCAGTTCAGGTAAACGAACCCACATTGCAACCTTGTCTATTGTGGCTTCAAATGGATCAAAATTGGGATGCCATGTTCTTATTGTTAGATAGTGGTCTGTCACCATCCAAGGACCCCCAAAGAGTACATGTTCCCTATCCTCTGGATTTGCAAATTTCACCAAGTAGAATTCATTTCCTAAATCAGTTAATGTGAAGTCACCCATAAGCTTCCACATGTTTCTCAGTCTTTGCATGAAGAACATGTATCCCACTTTTCGCCCCATTAGTTTGATTATGAGAGTCTGTTTCCAAGGTGCCCGAATGCGCTTCTTCTCCTCACTTGAAATTTTTATCACTGGACAGTCATCTTCATCAGCGTCATCATCTTCATCTTCCGATATACAGTCATTCGGAAGATTGTCTTCATCCATTTCATGTGTTACCGATGATTCCCCCATCAATTTCTCAACGCAACTCTGACCATTATTATCCCCTATCTTTACCTTTTTACTTGATCTTGTCAACAAATCTTCTTCCTCTGTTGTAACCTCATTAGTTTCGTGACAGAGTATTTCAGAGAGCATTTCAGTAGTCATAAAAATTGATCTACAAGAAATATGATAGAACTCCATTTGGCTTTTGGTCTGTTGAGACCAAACTTATTAGATATTTTATTTCCCAACTTTTGTTCTTTTATGCATGCTTTTTAGTAACTTTGTGATTCAATAGAGCAATAAGATAGCTATTGTCAGGATCATTCTTGCATCATTACAATTCTAGTTATGTTTTCGGTTTACTCTTTCCTTTTTCTCTATGTTCTTGTAGCTATCTATTGTCAAGGCACTATCTTTCTCAAATATTGATGTATTAATTTCTGGCTAACAACCGTACATTTTTTGAGCTACAATATGCTAATGTTTATTTTACCATTATTACTATTTGATTTGATTTCTGCACACAACATGATTAATGTTTTCCACCATCATATGCAGGAATGAGTCGGAATCAATTCAAATCATTGTTGAACATATATTCTACAAACTAAGCGTCACTATGCCAACAATTAGCAAAAATTTAGTTGGAGTAGATTCTCGTTTAGAGGTATTAAATGGTTATATAGGTGAAGAAGTTGCTGAAGCCATCTTCATAGGGGTTTGTGGAATGGGTGGCATTGGTAAGACGACTGTTGCAAGGGTAGTATATGATACGATTCGTTGGCAATTTGAAGGCAGCTGCTTCTTAGCAAATGTTAGAGAAGTTTTTGCCGAGAAAGATGGACTGCGTCGTTTACAGGAACAACTTCTTTCTGAAATCTTAATGCAACATGTCACTGTATGGGATTCTTCTAGAGGTATTGATATGATAAGGAGGAGGTTGCGGCTGAAAAAAGATTCTTCTTATCCTTGATGATGTAGATGACCAAAAACAACTAGAATTCTTGGTGCATGAAGTGTGGATGGTTTGGTCCAGGGAGCAGAATTATCATAACAAGCAGAGATAAAAAAGTGTTGACTAGATATGATGATGTTAGAATTTATGAGGTTGAGAAATTGAATAATGATGATGCTCTCATGTTATTTAGCCAGAGAGCTTTCAAAAATTTCCAGCCTGCAGAAGATTTCGTGAAACTATCGAAGCAAGTTGTGGGTTATGCTAATGGCCTTCCACTGGCTCTTGAAGTTATAGGTTCATTTTTGCATGGAAGAGATATCCATGATTGGGGCAGTGCGATTGATAGACTAAATGAGATTCCTGATCGCAAAATTATTGATGTTCTACGCATTAGTTTTGATGGCCTCCATGAATTAGAGAAGAAAATATTTTTAGATATTGCCTGTTTCCTAAAGGGGTTTAAAAAAGATCGAATAATAAGGATACTTGACGGATATGGATTCCATGCAAAAATTGGAACAAAAGTTCTTATTGAGAAATCTCTCATAAGTGTCTCTAGGGATCAAGTCTGGATGCATAATTTATTACAGATAATGGGTAAGGAGATTGTTCGTTGTGAATCCCCGATGAGCACCGGAAGGCGATGGGATTGTGGACATATCAGGATGTCTACCTTGCAGTGATGGACAACACAGTGAGTAGCTGATAGAGAACATTATCCATAAGATTTCATACAGTTTATTTTAATTTATGCTTCTTCTCTGGTTAGTATTTGTTTTTTACTTATATTCCCTTTTGGTTGACGTTAGGGAAAAGAAAAAATAGAAGCCATTTTCTTGGACATGCCTGGAATAATAGAGGCACAATGGAACATGAAAGCCTTCTCTAAAATGATCAAGCTAAGATTGCTCAAAATCATCAACGTGCAGCTTTCTGAAGGACCTGAAGATCTTTCCAATATGTTACGATTTCTTGAATGGCATTTTTACCCTTCAAAATCATTGCCAACTGGTTTACAAATGGATGAGCTAGTTGAACTTCACATGCCTAACAGTAGTATTGAGCAATTATGGTATGGGTATAAGGTGAGATCAACTAATTGAAGGGCCTAGTATTTATTTTTATCATTTTCGTGTATATTTATGACATTGATATCCATATTTTCCCCCCTACCTGATTGCAGAGGGCAGTTAATTTGAAAATCATCGATCTGAGCAACTCACTAAGCCTGGTCAGGACTCCAAATTTTACTGGTATTCCAAATCTCAAGCGTCTGATTCTTGAAGGTTGTACAAGTTTGTATGAGGTCCATCCATCACTTGGAAGTCACAAGAAGCTTCAATATGTGAACCTTGTGAACTGCAGAAGTGTTAGGATTATCCCATGCAACCTTGAAATGGAATCTCTTGAAGTTTGCAATCTTGATGGTTGCTCGAAACTTGAGAAGTTTCCAGATATAGTAGGAAACATGAACAAATTGATGGTGCTTCGTTTGGATGAGACTAGTATTAGAGAACTATCTTCATCGACTCATCATTTGATTAGCTTAGGTCTATTGAGCATGAACAACTGCAAGAAGCTTACAAGGATTCCAAAAAGCATAGGTTGTTTGAAATTGCTTAAAAAACTTGATTTGTCTGGCTGCTCTGGACTTGAATATATACCAACGAATTTGGGGGAAGTTGAAAGTTTGGAGGAGTTTGATTTAAGTGGAACTTTAATAAAACAACTGCCAGCATCCTTTTCTTTTTTAAAGAATCTTAAAGTGTTATCTTTGGATGGATGCAAGAGAATAGTTGTGCTGCCTTCTTTGTCAGGCATGTTCTCTTTAGAGGTACTGGGTTTACGCGATTGCAATATAAGAGAAGGAGCACTTCCAGAACATATTGGCTACTTATCTTCATTGATGTCGTTAGATCTTAGCCGGAATGACTTTGTAAGCCTGCCTAGAAGCATAAATAAACTTTCTGGACTTCAAATGCTTGTCTTGGAGGATTGCAGGATGCTTGAATCATTGCCTGAGGTTCCATCAAAAGTTCAAACAGTAAATTTGAATGGTTGCATACGTCTAAAAGAAATACCAGATCCGATAAAGCTAAACAGTTCCAAAAAATCAGAGTTCTCATGTCTTAACTGCTGGGAATTGTACAAGCATAATGACCAAGACAACATGGGGTTCACCATGCTTGAAAGATACCTCCAGGTCTTCTCTTAATCATACCCCAACTTTTTTGTATCTCTCTCCCTCTCCCTCTCCCTCTATCTATCTGATATTTTGTTTTTTCATGGCACAGGGTTTGTCCAATCCAAGACCTGGATTTGGTATCACTGTTCCTGGAAATGAAATTGCAGGCTGCTTTAAACATCAAAAGAAGGGATCTTCAATTAGTGTGGAGGTGCATAGTTGGAGCATGGGGTTTGTTGCATGTGTTGCATTCAGTGCATCTGGTGAAAATCCTTCTCTTTTTTGTCATTTCAAGGCAAATGGAAGAGAGAATTATCCTTCGCCGATGGGTATTAGTTGTAACTCTATCCAAGTTCTATCAGGTCATCTTTGGTTATTTTATCTATCTTTTGATTACCTTAAAGAGCTTAAAGAATGGCAACATGAATCGTTTAGCAACATTGAGTTGTCGTTTCATTCCTCCGAGCGAGTAAAGGTGAAGAATTGTGGTGTCTTTTTGTTATATTCTCTGCATACTCCTCAGTCATCACAATCTTTTACTCGTCTTACTGTTTCAAGTGAAGAAGAATTTTCTTCTTCTGAAGTTGTTTTTTATAGTCGTGAGCTTTCTTCGTCAATGTCTGACATTGAAAGGATGAGAGATGATATCCCTGTCATCAGAGGCGCAGACACTAGTAATGCTTTCACCAATTTAAGTACAACTCCAATCCTGAGAGGCACTATCCAAGACACCAAGAAACTAGAGAAAGTAATGGCAATTAGATCAAGACTCTTAAAGACCATTGAAGAATCAGGAATGTCAGTTATTATATTTGCAAAAGATTGTGCATCTTTAACTTGGTGCTTTGATGAACTTGTCAAGATGGTCAGATTCATGGATGAGATGAGACCGGACACTGTTTTTCCAGTTTCTTATGATGTCAAACAATCAATGATTGATGATCAAACAGGGAGGGGATACACAATTATCTTTGATAAGGATGAAGAAAATTGCAGAGACGATGCGAAGATGAAAAGGTTTATGAATATTCTTACTGGAGTTGAGAACGATGAAAAATCTAGGCCAGAATCTTTGAAAAGGTAATAATTACTCTGTTTTTTTTTTTATTACTGTGGGGAGTGCCTTGAAAAGTTTGTTTTTTTTAAAATAAATTTTATTTATAAATATATCAAAATAATAATATTTTCTTAAAAAAGTTATTTTTATTTCAATTCACACCCTTCAACTAAATGAAACTGGGAATACTGAGACATAGAGTTGTTTTCAGAACTTAATGTTAATAAATCTATGCATTTTAGATCATCGATTCCATGTATCGTGAGGATGGGGGAAAATTGTTGAACAAATCTATTTTCTATTTTATGATAATTTTACCCGAATGAAAGATAACCACTTTACCAAATCTAAATGGGTAAAAAACGAATTATCCATATTTGGGCTGAGTTTAAGAGACACTACTGAACCGTTTCTATATTAATAACCTTAAAGTTTTTAAAAAATTATCATTATTCACAACACTCCTGACTTCTTCTTTCCACTCTTAGCAGCAGAGAGGCTCCAACAACTATCAGGCTCCCCCGGCAGAGTCAGCGGTTCCAGCAGCTCAAGGATCTCGATTCGCTACTCCAGCAGCTGCGCCAACAACCATGCATCCATAAGTTTCTTTGGTTTTAATTGTAAAAACCAGGATATGAGTGTTTTTTTAAGAAAAATGTGTAGGTGTTTCGGTTGAGTATTGGATTGGGTTCAAGTATTCAAAATTCAGGTTTCGGTTGAGTTTGGATAATAATTTTAAATTTTTTATTCTGATATAAATAATATAAAAACTTGACTCATGAATTTTCACCGTAGCTCTAGTTTTCTTATCATTAGTTTTAAGATTCTGATATGAATCATTAAAGATTTAGATAAAAAATAAAATAAAATGAAATTGAGTTGTATAGTAAATAATTTTTAAAAGATTAAAAGATTGATGTAGATCAATATATTTAATTTTGCAATACAAGTTATTTAATTGGTTTTGTTTAATGAACTTATTTTCATAGAAAAGGAATTAACTGATATACAAATTAAAAAATATTTATATATACATATATAACAATAGTTTATTACAAAAAAAAAATTATAAGAAAATGAAAAGAATGAGACCTGAGCTTCGTAAGTCAACCCTAGTGCAGAATTGTCTGCCCCATTCTTTGGCAAAAAAATAGATGATGCATCTGAAATCCTCATAACCCAACCACTAAGGCAAATGAAAAAAACAAGGTTGTTGATTTTTTCTCTGAAAAAACATTTTTCAACATATATATATATATATGACTGAAGATATCATAGAGATCTTGTTAAACAAATTCATAACCTTAAAAAACAAAACAAATCACATTAAAATCCAAAATGAAACCGGAAAAATAAATTTTCCTTAGCTTAAATATCTTTTTTCTTGCACTTTTAAGGCCCAAAGGCACTTAATTTGAATTTTCTCATCATATGGAACCGTTTGGTATAAAAATCAATCAATCTTTTTAGTGGCTAATATCCTCTCAATGACAACTTTATCTCTCCAAGGTAGAATCTAGAGAGCCCCTCTCTCTCCTTTCACCAAATAATGAAAATTAAGTTTGGCAGTAAAATTAATTTTTCAGAAATTAAAGGGACCACTCAAATAATAGATTAAAAAGATAGGGGCTAAAATCTATTTTTCAAATAAATTGTAAAGAACCACACATATTACCTGAGCTCAGGGAACGGTTAAAACGGTTACTAATATACCAACGGCTATTTTAGGGCAGGTTGCTTTTGCAAATCCAAATGCAAAACAAAACGGATTTCCTTATATCGCTTGGAATAAATCTTGTCTATATGAATATAACCTTACCAAAAAGTCTCTCTCCTCCACTAAACAACAACTTGAGCAATATCACCACAAGCATAGATAAAATCATGAAGCTCTTAGCAGCACCCTGTGTCAATTCACTTGTGTTTGATGCCAAAGGAATCACAGTAGAAGCTGACAGTATATTTGTGTGCGTTGTTACTTTTGAACCGAGTTGTGAAACCCAGTTCAATGTCATAACTGGAATTCATGTTGAGGTCTCGATCGTGGGATTTTGTGGAGAACCCTTTTAAATTTGCTTACGAGATTTATGAAGTATATTTTGATTGAAAAAACATGAAAATAATATTGTTTATTTTTTAAATTTATTTTTTATATTAGCATATCAAAGCTATTTAAAAACAAACAAAAAATTAAGGACAAAACACAATACAACGACAAAAAGAAACATTGTCTTAATATTGCTATATGGGAACCCACGTTTACCAAACAAAGAGATAGAGTTTGATTTTTACCTTTGAAACTATATACACAAAAATAACCTCACCAATTTTGTAATTCTCATCAAATATATTTGTTGAAGTTTTTATTGAAGCCAATCATCTCTATCAAGCTTTTAATTTTTTCATGGCTTTAACTAAAAAAAATCTTCGTCAGTTTTCGATGGATCTAATTTCTTATTAGTTTTATATATGCTCCAGAATCAAGGCCTGGTCAAAGAAACAATCTACTTTCAACCACATATCCTCAAAGTGGAAAAGGGGTTTGCCTCTTTAAGATCGACACCATCTAAAATACAAACCTTTAAGAACCATCAAAAATCACTAGGAAACGATCAGAAGTTGGATGAGGTAGTGCATTATATACTTCGGTTGGAGGATGTTACCTCAATAAAATTAAAGTCTCCACTCCTATCATTTTTGGAGGATTTCCATTTTGCTGAGGAAACAGTTGCACTGATAGAAGATTGATTTATCCTAATTTATTTTGATGAACAGCTCTGAAGTCTTCTCCTTATTGCTCCAAGCAAAGGTTCCTCAAAGGAAACTCAACCATCTCTTTCTTCATATGCAGATGGAGGAAGTGCTCCATCCGAGGATGCAACTGCCAATGAATGAGAAGTTACTATAGATCTCCTCTTGCGAGGACTTGATTGTCATTCTAATACCTGCATAATCGGTGGGTAGTTTTTATTAAGTAACCATTTCATCTAAAAACTTAAACTGTTAGGTGAGACCCCAAAATATGATTTATATTATTCTCTAACACATCCCATCAAGTGAAAGCTCTTTGGGCTTGAAACTTGTACATGCCCACACTACCTTGTGCTTGATTTTTATCAAATAGAATGGGAGTGATGAAATTTGAACTCGTAACCGCTAAGTCAACAAGGCTCTGATACCAGGTTAAGGAATCAACTCATTCAAAAACTTAAGTTGTTAGGTGAAACCCATAATATTATTTATATTATTCTCTAATAGTTTTCAGCTATCTGCTACCATAAAGTTGGTGAAGTTGTTTGGATATTTCTGAAAAGAAACTAATAGACAACATTTTGTAAGTTGGAGAGGGTCCATTCTTCGCGACGCATAATTCAAAAAGCCTTATCCATTGTCACTCTGTTTAATCCAGCATGCATTCTTAATGATCGTGACTTGATTATTTCTCATAGTAGAACATTATGGGACTGAAAGGCACCATTATTTAATATTGCCAGACTGAAAACAAAATTGCTACGACACAATTGCAGCTGATATTTTCTGGCAACGATGCCCGTGGCATGAGAGACCATGACTTAAACACCTTGTGGTAGGTGACATATTTTCAAAAGAACATATGTATATTCTGTCATTGCATTCTCTCTAATATGGCTTCAAGTTCACATGTTAAATTATAGTGATATCGTTTTCGATAATTTAATTTACAATAATATCCAAGTGATTGTCAATTTTTTCCAAATTAATCCTTCATTGACAAGAGATTGCTGGATTAGTTTCATAACTGGAGAATTGCTTAAGACATGGGTTAGTTAAATCTTACTAAGAGAGAGCCATGATTAGGACGTTGATCGTTTGTGATTATGGTGTAATACAAATTTCTTAAGCACGTTCCTTCTTTGTTTATAGTTTTGATTACGTATTAAATAATTGTTAATTGTGTAATATATTAAGTAATTACCAATTTTGTTTATAGCAACCTAGTGCGGTCTATTCTTAATAATAATATTAATATTAAGAATAATAATAATCATAATTTTAGTTTTTGCTCTTACTTGCTTTTTTATTAATTTTTTTGTGTTTTTTTCTCAGGGTTGTTTAATAATGTTTATTGTTTTGACAGTAATAGTGATGATAATTTTAGAAGTTAAGTCTTCGATGTTACTGTTGTTATGATAGAGTATGTTGGTCTGTTTCATTATATCAAACTTTACATGTTGAAATATTATATTTTAATCTCAACAGTTGTAAAAATTATTTGCTCCACCTGCACTACACCCGCAACGTAGTGCGGGCAATTAACTAGTGTTATGCTATTACTGATAAGGTGAGAATTGAAATTCAAAAAAAATATTTTTTTTCTTTTCCATTTAAATAAGAAACCCAGCAGAATAATAATATATATATTATTCCTATTTTAGTGATGGGCTAAAATAGGAATACCAAAGGGTGGGAATGCCAAAAGGCATGAATACCAAAAGACACTTGGTTGCCTATATATATGGTCATGGTCATCAGATTACACGTGCTACATTCTCATACTGACATCCCATTATCAGAGAGAAAACTAAGGTTAAGGTATAGAGAATTAAAGGGCTCTCTAAGGTGAACGTGTTAATCTGGAAGGTCATCCGTACGACTCTAGATAGCGACTTCTGAATATGGATTCAGGTACGCTTGCGCTTTATAGTTTATGCATTTTATGCGTTCGTGATAATTCGACATGAACATCATTTCTTTATATTATGAAATGCTAGATCTAACATACCTTACCTGTGTATCATTTCCTATATGTTTAAATGGAAAAAAATCAAAGTTATAAAAATCGTAGTCTACTTTTGTCGAGATTTGTCTTAGTAAATACTAAAATATTTTAGTCAGTGTTATGTTGTGGGAGATTACAATAAAACAAATCCCAGACGAAGTAATTATTATTAAAAACGTTTTAAAAATATGAGATTTGAAATATTAAGTTAATCGGATAAAAAAACTTGATTGATTTATAAAAGTGAAAGAGATTGAGATTTAGGTAATTGGATGAAAAAAAATGAACTATTGCTAAGATTATAGAAAAATATTAGAAAAAAAAACAAAATTGTATCAAATTAGGTTATTCCGCTAAATTAATATAATAGTGAAGAATCAAACTGAAATAAAAGAATTAAAAATAAATAAGAAAACAACCCATGTGGTAATTGCAGAGAAAATCCTGTCCAAATGCACATATTATTACAAGGTTTTTATGTTTTTTTTCTTCTCTCGTTTAATGTCACGGGGCAATTTGAAGTGGAATGGTTGGAATTTGGAAAGCTCTTCAAACGCAAAAGCTTGATGCTGACTCAAAAGGGAGAGGAAAAGCGGGAGTGAGACCCCCTGCTCTTTCCAGGACGGTATCCGAAGCGCGTTCGATGTCGTTTCAGAATATTTCTTAAAACTTTGTTTCCTATAAAACTGTTGCAGGAGCATATTCAAGCATAAAAAATAAAGAATATATTTTTTAATATTTTTTTTGTGAGTTGTGTCCACATAATTTCAATTTATAAATAACATTAAACATTATAGAATTATATTTACTTACTGATTTAAAATTTAGTTGTCATAAATATATCTAATCATAATGAGCTTTTTGGAGAATAACTGTTTTTTTATGGTTATATCTTTCTTTCAAATTTTTCCAAAGAATAAGGGGATTTTTTTTTATATTTTGAAATACTTTATTTTTAACTCTTCGTGGAGATGATGGCGTAAGAAAATCATGATCTCTGTCTTATTTTAACTAAATACTTCATTACCATTTATAATGATGTCTCTAAGACCCATAACATCCAGATGAATTTTAGCATAAAAAATTCATGATAAATATAGAAAATAAAAATGTAAAAAAATTCATAAAAATTACAATGAGAAAAAAATTTAGTATGATCAAACTATTAAAAATAAATAAAAATAACGTGTGACATTGTTATACCTTAACCACAAGGAGTATTTCACCTTACTTTGGATCAGTAGCTCCCATGCTAGAGATTTCTACTCTATATACCAAAATTATAAACACACAATATAATTTTTGATGTGAATTAAAAAGGCAAGTCGAGCGATTCTAGTAAACATAAAGCATATTTATGATTTACATTAATATAAGTACATAGTTTAAATAATAATAATAATAAATATATAATGATGAATAAATTTGATGAAATTTTACTTTAATTTATATTAAAATGAGTATAGAAGATAATATATATATATATATATATATATATATATATATATACACACACACACCTTTTACTTCTTATGAATAAATCAAATATGATTTTCTGCTTCAAGCTGAAAATGGGGAGCAATTCGTGTTGATAATGTTTTATAAGATTATATATTTAAAAACACAGAATATACTCAATAAAAAGATAATATAAAGAATAAGAACAATGAAAACTAAGAGAATGGAAAAATCATTCTTATTTCATATAATTTTATAATTTTATATGTATATATTTTCTTCTCTTAGCAATGCATCAATTTATAGGCACATATACATAAATACTTGTAAGTTCAAATGACATAAAAAGATATAGAATTTTAGAATGAGGAAGAGGGATGCATGACTAGACATCCACATATAAAATATATGATTTTATAATAGTTTTGAGTTTATTTTTTCTCTCTATAAATCTCTATTTTTTCATTTTAATTATTTTTATCTTGACAATAGTTAAGGGCATTATGTTTATTGAAATATGTTCCTATCAAATCGCGAAACTCTTAAATATTTCTTACAATTTTACAGAACTTCGTGGGATTGTTGTAGTTCACCTTAGAACCTTTGCATGCACATATTATTACACGGTTTTATGTTTTTTTATTTTATTTTTTTTCTATCGTTTAATGTCACGGGACAATTTGGAAAGCTCGTCAAATGCAAAAGCTTGGAAAAGCGGAAGAGAGAAGAAAATGTGCTCTTTCCAGGAAGGTGTCCGAAGCGCGTTCGATGTCGCTTTCAATTCCTTGCATTTTACTCCGCCGAAAGTAGTCCCTTACAGCTGGATACAAAGAAAATGCAGTAGACTTACCAGTGAGTGTTCTTGACCTAATAGGAACCACAGAATTTCATGTCATTGGGAAAAAAAGAAAAGAAAAGGGCTTTGGGAGCTGGTTAGTAAGATACCAGAAGAAGAAGAAGAAATATTGGGGTTGGCTAGATCTTGTGCCTCTTTATTCAACACTTACCACACGGCTTGTTTCCTCTAGATTCGAGTAATACTTGTAGGTGTTTTCTGATTTCTAACTAGAACTGTACATCTTCCAGCTTGAAACTGCTATTTGGTAGATTTAATTCCCAAATTAATTTCTTGCTCTCACCTTCTGTTTCATGTTTAAACACAGGCGCAGGTGGAAAGCAATTGCTGAACCAAGCTACCTAGTTGATACTAGATCAAGGGGTCGGAACTAATTTATTGCTATAGGGATTTTCATGGCTTCCACCAGCCTGCAAGGAATAACCTCGTCTCCTTCTTCTTCTCCTCCAGAATATATATATGATGTGTTCCTTAGTTTTAGAGGCAAAGACACCAGGAACAACTTTACTAGTCATCTATATTCTAATCTGGTACAGAGAGGCATCGATGTATACATGGATGATAGGGAGCTCGAGAGAGGAAAGACCATCGAACCTGCTCTCTGGAAGGCCATCGAAGAATCAAGGTTTTCAGTCGTTGTATTTTCAAGGGATTACGCTTCTTCACCATGGTGCTTGGATGAACTTGTCAAGATTGTTCAGTGCATGAAAGAGATGGGGCAAACTGTTCTGCCAGTTTTTTATGATGTGGACCCTTCACTGGTAGCCGAGCAGAAAGGGAGATATGAGAAAGCCTTCGTTCAACATGAAGAGAATTTCAAGGAAAATTTGGAGAAGGTCTGGAGCTGGAAAGATTGTCTCACTACGGTGGCTAATTTATCAGGCTGGGACGTGCGGAATAGGTAAGCTATCCATCTACATATTCTTATTCTCAAATCCACCCTGTATTGTTTCCATGATAAACCTATTTTTTTTAAAATGTTTTTCAATTGAAATGTGTGATTAAATATCAAAATAATCACAATATAACAATAATATCAAATCTAAATTTGAAAAATAATTATTAGTATATATTTCTGATCCATTAAATAACTATTTAACGACTCTTATGTGATCTATTATCAAACTTGTTTTTCTTTAATTTTGACTTTTAAAATAAAAGAGGAGCACGTTAAAAAAAAAAGGTTAGAATTTTCAAAAAAGTTATTTTTTTTAATCTCTTTTGAATGTTTTGTTTATACTAGAAAAAAATGTTTTTTATTTTTTATATAATTTTGTTATCGCAAATCAATTAGCAAATGCTTTAGTGTTATTTGAGTTTTGATAATAAAAAATATGGTATAATAATATTCTATAAATGATAAAATTATAGATTTGTTTTATCTTTTCAAAATAAAATAAATAGATTTTATAGCATAAATTCAATTAAAAACATACATTAATGTATATCTTTTCTAAATTAAATGAAACTAATTTTCTTGGATGGTAGATAACTAGAACTATAACTCCTACGAAGAAAACCGATTCTATTTCCTTCATTTTCCCACTCAGATTCTTTCCAAAAATCAATAGAAGAATCTACTTAATTAGTTAACTTTCTATCCACAATTCTACCTTCATTTCCCCCCTCCCAATTCTACCTCCTCTAATTTATCATAACTTTCTATCCACATCTTATACCTATTAACATAATCAAAACATCTTTTAAAATTTAATTTCTCAATTTATATCAATTTCCCTTCCTAGGATCAATGTAAAGCATAATTGTAAGTTTTATTAAATTTCCAACCAACATACTTCTAACTCATGCTTCACTATTGCCACATGCATTCTTCATCACCTTAAAACACATGAACACACATTAACAAGCTAAGTAGAAGTTTCAATATTCCCTTTTTTTATACATTTTAGTTGAAACATTTGGCCTTGAGGAAATAAGAATTTTCCCATTCTTTTGATGCTCAATCCATTCAATATAAAAACATTAACATCCAAAACAACATATTACAATAAATATTTTGTAAAAATACATAATCTTTTCCTCCTAATTACTCTTCTCAATGGCTGATAATAACCTTTCTTAGGTGACTCCCCTCTTACGTTCCATTTGTCTTGCCATTTATATCTCATTTCATTCCATTTCATGACACATTCATCAATTACATACAATTTTTCTCAAAAAATTACTAACCCTAACTCTAATCTCATAAACAAAATCATGCAATTTAACAATAAAATTAAGATTTTTTCTCTATGAATATAAGAAATATCATACCAAGAAAGATTAAAATCCTAATTGTTTGTGAAATCAAAATCTCTCCCCCTCCTTTTTTACTTGTTTGTTGTCGGCCACTCTCCCCAATTTTTTATTTTTTCTTCCAATAACACTTATCTCAACGCTTTTGATGTATGAATTTTTGGTAACACTTAATCTCTATTTTTCTTTGAAATTCTTCTTAATTTGACAAAAACAATTTCAAAATCTCCCTCCCTTTTTGTACACCATTTCTTCCGACATCAAGAGCAAAAGATAGGGGTATTTACACTACTCAATTTCTTTTAAATGCACTTAGGCCCATTTCTTTTAAATATTTTATTTTTATCCCCATATATTTTCCTCTTATAATTAAAGCCCAAATTATTTATATTTATTTCAATTTCACCCCTCAACTTATTATATATCTATTATTTTTTGTTTTAATTCATTTCTTTGATTTTAAATCTAACCCCAATTAATTCTGAGTTTTTAAAAAAGCACGATATCTCAAATATTTCATTCGGATGTTATATTTGAAATTTATGAATTCTCATTTTATGTAAATTTTTACGTGATTCCTCCACTTTTATTTTCTTTATTTATTTAGTTTATAATTTGTTTAAAGCCTCAATGTTATCTTAAAAAAAGATTTAGGTCGAGCAAGACAAATTCAATCTAGTTTTAATTTTAGATTTTGGGATCTTTTTTGAGTTTTTTGGGTCGATGAATTGAGTTTTAGATATTCTGAGTGTGTTGGTAAACTGTTTTTGAATTAAAATGACTTAAAAATTAAGTTTTATAGGAAAAAAAAGCACAGCCCCAATTTTTCAACTATCATATTGATTGCTAGAATTTCATTTGGCAGACGGCATATCGTTAACCTATTTTTTTATAAAAAAATAATGACGAATGATAAGTTATTTGCTCTTAAAAAAACAAGCATAGGAGGGCGGGCTTGCTTTTATTTTATTTTATTTAAATTCAATTGAAGAACCCCTCCCCTAATTGAAAATACAATTTCATCATTTGTTACAAATAATCTACTCTTGTTATCTTAGTCTTTACTTATCATTAAAGCCTTTTTTACATTTAAAACTTTTTTATTTTTATTGAGTTTAGTTTTTAATTATCGTTAATGATTTTTTTAATAGTATTAACACATGACTATCAATAATTAAATATATGCATAAGTTTTTTCTCTTATGATTATGATTTTTTATGTCAAAAAACATGATGGAAAAATCTGTATATTTATTTTTTATTGGAAAAGATTTATCTAATCTCGACGAAATGCAAACCAGATGGCTAGTATATATGCATAAAATGTTTGCAAATGATTATAAGTAAAAATAATTTTAAAAAAACTTTGGAAATTAATAGATTTGAGTTGTTTTTTGAAAGTTTATTATACAAGATAGTTAAAAATGTTTGTTAAAAATAATTAAAAAAAATTAACATAGTAGCCGACAAGAAATATGATAGAACTTATTAGATATTTTATTTGGTTTTTGGTTTGTCGAAACCAAACTTATTAGATATTTTATTTCCTGGCTTTTGTTCTTTTATGCATGCTTCTTTAGTAACTTTGTGATTCTATAGGCAATAAGATAGCTATTGTAAGGATCATTCTTGCATCAATACAGTCCTAGTTATGTTTTCAGTTTATTTTTTCCTTTTCCTCTCTGTTCTCGAAGCTATTTATTGTCAAGGGTCCTATCTTTCTCAAAGAATGATGTATTAATTTCCGGCTACTACAATATTTAATGTTTATTTTACCAATATCACTATGTGATTTGATTTCTTCACACAGCATGATTAATGTTTTCCACCATCATATGCAGGAATGAGTCGGAATCAATTAAAATCATTGTTGAACATGTAGTCTACAAACTAAGTGTCACTATGCCACCAATTAGCAAAAATTTAGTTGGAATAGATTCTCGTCTAGAGGTATTAAATGGTTATATAGATGAAGAAGTTGGCGAAGCAATCTTTATAGGAATTTGTGGAATGGGTGGCATAGGTAAGACGACTGTTGCAAGGGTAGTATATGATATGATTCATTGGCAATTTGAAGGCAGCTGCTTCTTAGCAAATGTCAGAGAAGTTTTTGCTGAGAAAGATGGACAACATCGTTTACAGAAACAACTTCTTTCTGAAATCTTAATGGAACGTGCCACTGTATGGGATTCTTCTAGAGGTATTGATATGATAAGGAGGAGGTTGCGACTTAAAAAGATTCTTCTTATCCTTGATGATGTAGATGACCAAAAACAACTAGAATTCTTGGCTGCAGAGCGTGGATGGTTTGGTCCAGGGAGCAGAATTATCATAACAAGCAGAGATAAAAATGTGTTGACTAGATATGATGATGCTAGAATTTATGAGGCTAAGAAATTGAATGATGATGATGCACTCATGTTATTTAGCCAAAAAGCTTTTAAAAGTTACCAACCTGCAGAAGATTTCATGGAACTATCCAAGCAAGTTGTGGGTTATGCTAATGGACTTCCACTGGCTCTTGAAGTTATAGGTTCGTTTTTGCATGGAAGAGATATCCATGATTGGGGAAGTGCAATTGATAGACTAAATGAGATTCCTGACCGCGAAATTATTGATGTTCTTCGCATTAGCTTTGATGGCCTCCATGAATTAGAGAAGAAACTATTTTTAGATATTGCCTGTTTCCTGAAGGGGTTTACAAAAGATCGAATAATAAGGATACTTAAAGGCCGTGGATTCCATGCAAAAATTGGAACTCAAGTTCTTATTGAGAAATCTCTCATAAGTGTCTCTCGGGATCAAGTCTGGATGCATAATTTATTACAGATAATGGGTGAGGAAATTGTTCGTCGTGAATCACCTGAAGAGCCTGGAAGGCGCAGTAGATTATGGACATACGAGGATGTCTGCCTTGCACTGATGGACAACACAGTGAGTAGCTGATAGATAACAATATCCATAAGATTTCATACAGTTTATTTTAATTTATGCTTCTTCTCTGGTTAGTATTTGTTTTTTTACTTATATTCCTTTTTGGTTGACAGGGAAAAGAAAAAATAGAATCCATTTTCTTGGACATGCCTGGAATAACAGAGGCACAATGGAACATGAAAGCCTTCTCTAAAATGAGCAAGCTAAGATTGCTCAAAATTAATAATGTGCAGCTTTCTGAAGGACCTGAAGATCTTTCCAATAAGTTACGATTTCTTGAATGGCATTTTTACCCTTCAAAATCAATGCCAGCTGGTTTACAGGTGGATGAGCTAGTTGAACTTCACATGCCTAACAGTAGTATTGAGCAATTATGGTATGGGCATAAGGTGAGATCAACTAATTTAAAGGCCTTATTATTTCTTTTTATCATTTTCCTATATATTTATGATATAAATATCCATATTTCTTCCCCCCTTGATTGCAGAGGGCAGTTAATTTAAGAATCATCAATCTCAACAACTCACTAAGCTTGGTCAGGACTCCAGATTTTACTGGCATTCCAAAGCTCAAGCGTCTGATTCTTGAAGGTTGTACAAGTTTGTATGAGGTCCACCCATCGCTTGGACATCACAAGAAGCTTCAATATGTGAATCTTGTGAACTGCAGAAGTATTAGGACTCTCCCACGCATCCTTGAAATGGAATCACTGGAAGTTTTCAGTCTTGATGGCTGCTCAAAACTTGAGAAATTTCCAGATATAGTAGGGAACATGAACAAATTGATGGTGCTTCGTTTGGACGAGACTGGTATTACAGAACTATCTTCATCGATTCATCATTTTGTTGGCTTAGATCTATTGAGCATGAACAGCTGCAAGAACCTTACAAGGATTCCAGAAGGCATAGGTGGTTTGAAATCGCTTAAAAAACTTGATCTGTCTGGCTGCTCTGGACTTAAATATATACCAAAGAATTTGGGGGAAGTTGAAAGTTTGGAGGAGTTTGATTTAAGTGGAACTTCAATAAAACAACTGCCAGCATCCATTTCTCTTTTAAAGAATCTGAAAGTGTTATCATTGGATGGATGCGAAAGAATAGTTGTGCCGTCTTCTTTGTCGGGTCTGTGCTCTTTAGAAGTACTCAGTTTACACGTTTGCCATCTAAGAGAAGGGGCACTTACTGAAAATATTGGCTGCTTATCTTCATTGATGTCCTTAGATCTTAGCGGGAATGACTTTGTTAGCCTGCCTAGAAGCATAAATAAACTTTCTCGACTTGAAATGCTTGTCTTGGAGGATTGCAGAATGCTTGAATCATTGCCCTGGGTTCCATCAAAAGTTCAAACAGTAAATTTGAATGGTTGCATACGCCTTAAAGAAATACCAATTCCGAAAATGTTAAGCAGTTCCAAAATATCAGAGTTCTCATGTCTTAACTGCTGGGAATTGTACAGGCATATTAACCAACACAGGATGGTGTTCACTATGCTTAAAAGATACCTTCAGGTCTTCTCTTAATCATACCCCAACTTTTTTATATCTCTCTCCCTCTACTGCTATCTATCTAACAATTTGTTTTTTCATGGCATAGGGTTTGTCTAATCCAAGACCTGGATTTGGTATCGTTGTTCCTGGAAATGAAATTCCATACTGGTTTAACCATCAAAAGAAGGGATCTTCAATTAGCATGGAAGTGAATAGTTGTTGGAGCATTGGGTTTGTTGCATGTGTTGCATTCAGTGCATCTGGTGAAAGTCCTTCTCTTTTTTGTCATTTGAAGGCAAATGGAAAAGAGAATTATCCTTTGCCGATGGGTATTAGTTGTAACTCTATCCAAGTTCTGTCAGATCATCTTTGGTTATTCTATCTATCTTTTGATTACCTTAAAGAGCTTAAAGAATGGCAGGGTGAATCGTTTAGCAACATTGAGTTGTCGTTTCATTCCTCCGAACGAGTAAAGGTGAAGAATTGTGGTCTCGTTTCATCACAAACTTCTGCCATATTAAGGACGCGTTGGTACTTGCGATCGCAACTGACAGATATAGAAAAGACAAATACACTATTGTCTTTGATAAGGAAGAAGAAAATTTGAAAGCCAAGGTGAAGGTCAAAAGGTGGATGAATATTCTCATTGGAGTTGAGAACGATGAAAAATCTGGACCGAAATCTTTTAAAAGGTAATCATTACTCTGTTTTTTTATTACCTTGTTGGGGTGACTTGAAAATTTGTTTTCTTAAAATAATTTTTATTTATAAACATATCAAAATATTAATATTATTATTTAAAAAATATATTTATTTATAAACATATCACACCCTTCGACAATGAAATTGGAAACACTGAAACATGGTGCTGTTTCTAGAACTTAATGTTAACAAATTTATGCTCTTTATATCATCGATTCCATGTATAGTTTGTTGATGCCATAAGGATGGGAAAAAATGTTTTCACAAGTCTATATTTGTTTATGATAATTTTACTTGAATAGAAAGATAATCACTTTAACAAATCTAAATGGGTAAAAAACAATTTAAAATAAATTTTATTTATAAATATCAAAATAATATTATTTTTAAAAAAAGTTATTTTTATAGTTTGACTATACATATATGGGTTGAGTTTGAAGAGACACTACTCAACCCTATCTAACATATATTAATAACCTTTAAGTTTTAAAAAATTATCATTATTTCAAGCTATATATATATATATATATATATAGACACACACACATAACAACACTCCTAACTTCTCCTTCTCTCTCTTAGCAGCACAGAGGCTCTACCAACATTTAGCCCCCCCTAGAGAGCTAGCGGATCCCGTATCAGTACTGGTCGATCCCGCAGCTGAGTCGGCCGATCCCACGGCTAAGTCGGCCGATCCCACAGCTAAGTCGGCGCCAGCAACCATACATCCATAAATTTCTTTGGTTTTAATTGTATGTATAGTTGATTGAGATTTGAGTTTTTTATAAAAAAAAATGTGTAGGTGTTTCGGTTGAGTACAAGCTGACTTGCCCGCGCGCTGCGCTGAGCTTTTTTGATGTAGTAAACTGATTGATTGTTATGAGTGTTTTAATTGATTAACTATAAATATAATTAGTTAAATTATCATCAATCAAATCCATTTAAAATGGGTTATTTGTTTTATGGATCGAAGTTACTGAACACTGCTATTGTTCGAATGCTTAAATAATTATATAATCGGTAGATTGTCTATATGTATCGAAGTGCTTGTAAATAATTTGGCTCAATTTTTCTACTCATTTTATCTATGTTTGATTTCGTATTTTTTTTTTGTTACATGATATTAAATCTGAAATATCATACATAAAAAGTCGTGCATGTCAATTTTGAACAAAAATAACATTGCCTAATGAATTATTTCATTCTTATTATATTTTAATTATCATTTTTTTAAATTATCATAATTATTATAGTTGCTATTATAATAATTATTGTAAGTAATTAATATTCAGATTATTACTGATAGTATTGTTATAATCATTGTAATTATCATGACAATAATTATCACGATAATTAACATCGTTGTTTTTCTGAATATTATTTCAATTATAATTAATATTATTATCATTAGTATAATTGTTTTTGTCATTATTGATTTTTTATATTATTTTATGAGTTACTGTTATTATTACCATCAAAGCCATCATTAGCTACATCATAAGCACCATAACTATTAGAATAAATTATAATCATTTTTATTATAATAATTTATAATATTATCATTATCATCAAGATTACAACACCTTAAATTATCACTATTAGTATTGTAAAAATAATAAAAACTATTAATTTATATTCAAAATTATAACAAAAGAAAACATAAATGACAAAAATAAAATAAAATATTATTAGCCTTCACAAAATCACTTGAATAAAACATTTCAAATGATTATTATTAGTATTGCATAAATAATGAAAAAAAAAAAAAGAATTATCTTGAAGAATCAAGAAAATAAAAAATATAACAAAAGAGTATGCAAAAAATAAATTAATGATAAAACAAAAATAAATATTATTAGCCTTAATTTTGTTTTTTTTATTGAAAAAAACATATAAAATAATTATTACCATTATTGCACAACAAATAGAAAAACATTACCTAGAAGAATAAAAAAACTCAACATTATAACAAAAGGGGAAAAAAATTAAATAAATGACAAAAAAATTATTAGCTTTAAGAAAATATTTGACTTGAAGGAAACTGTTTGTTTTTAAATGATCACTAACATAAATTAAGATTTAAGGACCAAATAAAAAAAAAAAAAGGCAACCCCAACAAAAGAGAAAATTTTAAAAAATAATTCTTACTATTATTGCATAAATAATAAAAAAACATTAACCTCGAAGAATAAAAAAAACTCAAAATTATAACAAACGAGTAAGCAAACAAATAAAATAAATGACAAAAAAAAATATTATTAGCCTGGAATTTTATTTTTATTTTCAGAAAAAATATATGAATTTTCAAATTATGACTAACACAAATTAAAATTTAAAGACTAAATAAAAAAATAAAACCCCAACAAAAGAGAAGATAAAACAGAATTCAAAAATAAAACAAAAAACATATACACATAAACATGTACAATAATAGGGATTAATGCATAACTATATAAATACTAATAAAAAAATTAAAATTTAAAAGAATAATTAAAAGTATAAGGGCCGAAATAAAAATAAAATATATAATTGATTTTAATTGAAGGATTCAATTGACAATAATTCAAATTTATATACCAAACATATTAAGGGATTTAAAACCAAAACCAAGATTAAAAAAATAGGGACCGAAATGAAAATATAATATATAATTAATTTCAATTGCAGGGCAAAATTGAAAATAATACAAATTGTTATACCAAAAAGATTATGGGATTTAATACAAAACCAAAAATTAAAAGAATAAGGATCGAAATACAAACTAAATATATCATCAATTTCAACTAAAGGACTAAATTGAAACCAATCGAAATTTCTATTATAGAAATAAGGACAATACACAACAATGAAAAAAGAAGGGACATAAATGAATCTATTATAAACCCAGGGGACTGTAGTGTAAGATGACCTTGAGGAGAGATAAACGGGTATAAAAAAGTTCAACCGACTACCGTCGTCTCTCCAGTAATCATGGGCTGCCACGCACCACTCTAGTGGGTAGAGGACATGGCGGCGAATCCTCGGAGTCGTTGAATCAACATTTTTGGACCCCGTATGATGCCACACACGCCACCGGTAGAGGGCGTGATGGAAATAAGCACTGACGCATCCTGATGATGCGCCAACAGTGCCCCGGGATAAAAATAATAAAAAATAGAGCAAATTACCTACACACCCCTACAAATATTTCTTGACTTTTGTCTAATCAGGGGTAGAGTCGTATTAACACATTTTTGAAAATGTGAGATTCCTGGAAGACCCTTGTCGGCAGTGTTTTGTTTTTGTTTTATCAATGGGCATTTTCGTTATTGCACTGTACATACACCGGTAAAAAAACAATATTACCCCTTGTTCGGTCACATGCTGAAAGGAGGGGTAAACCAATATTTTTACTGTGCAAAAATACATATAAAAATACAAAAATACCCCTAAACAATTTACTAATGCCAACCACTCCCGTGGAAAAATTGAAAATACTCCTAATACAAAGGCAAGGGCTGAGACGCACTGAGATGCAAAATCATTAATTCACAGTTGCAATCCAAAGTATTTTGTAAGTGTATATACTGTTTTTATGGGAGCTCTTTTAGCTTTTCTTCTAATTGGATTGGGTTCAAGTATTAAAAATTCAGGTTTTTCGTTGAGTTTTGATAATAATTTTAAAATTTGTATTCAGATATAAATAATATAAAACTTGACTCATAAATTTTCATTGTAGATATCGGTTTTTTGTTATTTTGTTTTTAAAATTCAAATATGAATCATTAAAAATCTAGATAAAAACATCAAATGAAATTGAATTGTACAATAATTAATTTCGATAAAATAGTTATTTTAGTCGCGGGTTGTAAATTTATTTATATTTTAAAAAATCTCATCTAAATATATAATTCAATAAATTGATAATTGTTTAGATAAATGAATAAAAATAATTGTAAATAATAAAAATAAAACTACAAAAATTAAAAGATGAATGTAGATCAAGATATTTAACATCGCAATTCAAGTTATTTAGTTAGTTGTGTTTATTGAAATTATTTACATAGAATAGGTATTAACTAAAATACAAATGCAAAATTATTTTTAAAAATATATATAAAAAAACAGTAATCTACAAAATAGTTTTATAAAAAATGAAAAGAATAAGACCAAACATTGTAAGCTTAGTAAGCCAGCCCTAATGCCTAGCCCAAAAACAAAGTATCACATGAAAAAGCCTATTTTTCCTGAAATTAATGGGGCGGAATCATATGCTTTATTTTTTGGCAAAAAACAAAACAGACGATGAGTCTGAAATCCCTAAAATTCAACCACTATGGTGGATAAAAACACAAGATTGGTGGTTTTTTCTTTATAAAATCATTTTCAATCTATTTTTTTACTCAAAATATCCTAGAGATCTTGTTAAACAAATTCATAATCTTCAAAACAAAACAAATCGTGTTGAAATCCATAATGAAACCAAAAAAATAAATTTTCCTTAGCTTAAGTATCTTTTTTCATGCACTTTTAAGGATCAAAGGCACTTAATTTGATTTTTTTCTCATCATTCGGAACCATTTTGTATAAAAATCAATCGTTTTAGTGGCTTATATCATCTAAATGACAACTTTATCTCTCTAAAGTAGAATATAGGGAGCCCCTCTCTCTCCTTTCACCAAAAAATGACTGAAAAATAATGAAAATAAAGTTTGACACTAAAATTATTTTTTCAAAAATTAAAGGGACCAATCAAATAGTAGATTGAAAAGATGGGGGCTAAAATTTATTTTTCAAATAAATTCTAAACAACCACATATATTACCTGAGTTTTTCACTCTAGTCCTCTATTTTTCAATTCAACCCTCCTTAAAAAAATATGAAATTGAGTGCTTGAAATAGCTCAATTGTGCAAAGAAAACAATTGAGGACAAATATTAAAATTTTATTAAAAAACCACACAATCCATAGTTAATTTTAAGAGAGTGAATCGTAGGAGTGTCTTCAGTAAAAGAGTCACGTCATTTACGTTATAGGGAATTTTCTACATCTTGTTAATTATTATTTTTATTCATTCAAATAATAATAGAAATAAACAAGCTCATTTAATTGATTTCATTAAATAAAAATAAAATAAAAATATTATGCATGACTGCACGTATTAGAAATATTATTTGAAAATAAGCATTTTTTATTTTCAAAAAATATAGTTTATCTATACAAAAGATAAAAAAACATTTATGGATAAATCAGAATAATCTCTTCAAAGATTAAATGCATAACCAAAAACTCATCATTGTTAAAAAAAAGACTCACCCACACAAAATAAAATAAGGAAGGGGAATTAATTTAAATATATTATTTATATAAAAAAATTATAAAAATAAGCATTCATTAGAAACAAAATAAAGAAAATGAAAGCCAAACGTTGTTGGACTTAACCTATTTGGTTTAGGCCCAGACACGGATCTACCATGGCAGGCTCACTTGACTAGGCCCAATTTGTTTTCCATTAAACATCTACCATAATGTTTTTGTTGAAAATAAAATTCAAATGAAGCCGTTTTTTATCTTCCTTAGATTCTAGCTAGTATAGTGGTTGAAAATGAGGTCTTAAGTGTTTTTGACAATGACCTTTCTCTCATCTCTCAACAAGGAACTAAAAAATAACAAAAAATTTCATATCAAAAGTAAATTTGAAAAATACCGAGGCACTAAAATTATATAATTTACATGATTTCTAAAATTTGAGGATCAAAGTGCATTTGTTTTGAAACTATAGCATGTCACTTATGTATGATGCCTTTTTCATTTTAGTCTCTCTTCTGGTACTCTGACCCTTTCTTAATAAATAAAAATCAAGTGGTATATAATAAAGACTAAATCATTGGGAAAAAAAATTAAGAACCAAATAATTTTAAAAATTTTTACACAATCTATCCACGGAAATGCATGAGAGGATGAACAATGCATACTTAAAAAGTGAAAAATTCACCCCTTTTAGATTTATAAATGATTTAGGAGTTTAGTATGCTTTTTCTCTCCATAATAAAACCGCATTTGGTCAGAGTGTGTAACTTTTAGTTTAACAAATGAATCTCACCAATAACTATGGTCTAATACCAGTTTTGGTGAAGCAACTAACCTTGCATAAAAAAGGATTTGACATTGTAGAAAAATGTTGTTTTATAAAGTATGTTTTGCTTGAAAATATATTAAAATAATAATTTTTTTATTTTTTTACATTAGCATATCAAATATGTTTAAAAACAAATAAAAAATTAAAAAAAAACACACACAATACAATGACAAAAACAAACATTGTCTTAATATTGCTTTATGAGAATCCACGTTTACCAAACAAAGAGATAGAGTTTGATTTTTACCGTTGAAATTATGTACACCTAAATAATCTCACCAATTTTGTAATTCTCATCAAATATTTTTGTTGAAGTTTTTATTGAAGGCAATCATCTCTTTCAAGCTTTTGATTTTTTCATGGTTTTAACTAAAAAAATCTTCGTCAGTTTTCTATGGATCTAATTTCTTATTAGCTTTATATATATATATATATATAAGGGAAAAAACATAGCAAAGATTTTTATCATGCTTTAACGGGTCCTTGTTTTTCGCATGGTTTTGATTGGGGATAATTAGACTCGAATTTTATTTTTATCTAGGTTATCAATACATTTTTATTCTGGCATCTTGGTGTTTCTATGATCATTGATTCCAAGAGGTTTTTCCAACTACTAATTATATATTTGTAGATTAATATAATCAATTTGGTGTATTCTTATTTGTGTCAATTCATTTGGATTTGATGCCAAAGGAATCACAGTAGAATTCATCGTTGTCAAAGCATCACAAGATGGGTCACCGGTCAAGTCTTGGCAATCATTCCAGGTAAAACTTGTAAATGAGTTTGCAGTACTACTAGTATATCTGCATACTTAGTGTTCAGTCTTTGTTTCATATTGTGCATGCTCTGTTTACATATGCATTAAGTAGTTTACATATGCATTAGTTTACATAAGCATCATGCAGCACACATGAACTGCATGTTCTTTGTTAAATAACAGATTCAGTTAGAAACTGTTATTTCTAACTGAATCTGTTGGCAGCTGCATTATCAACACAAGTAATGCGTGTTGATTTTCTGTAGGCTATATATAGTGATCTGGGACGATCGTTGGTTGACACCTGGACTAGCCATGCAGAGAAGCCATGTAGATAAGCCATGAGAAGAATCAGTCTAGGCAAGAGTAATTCTCGGCAAGAGATTAGCCTAGTTGGTTAGTATCCCACGTCCCCATACAGTGGAGAAAGATAGTGGAGAAAGACTAGTTCCATAGGAATGAGTCAACCTGATTTGTAGGGATTGCCCACTATAGTAAGCCTAGACTCTATATATAGAGATAGGGAACCCACGTAAAAGGGGTATGTAATCAGTGAAGTATTCACATAGCAAGTATCAAATAAAATCCTTTGTTCTTGCAAATTGATTCTGTGTTATTGTTTTTCTTTTCTTTTGTTTCATAGTGGTTGAACGGATCAAGTTGGTATCAGAGCAATCGTTCCTCCCTGTGGAAAAACTTTTAGTTGATGGTGCTGACCAAGTCTGGATATCAGACAATTGGTGAACCCCTCTCTGTTTTGCAGTCCCATCGACGTTCAACAAGGAAGGCCACAACACCATCAAGCATGTCAAGCGAAGAAGAAGAAGTTACACCAGATCAGTCTAACCTTTTCGACAAGGTTGATAGACTGACCACGCAACTAGAAGTTGTTCTAAAATGGATTCAATCCCAACCATCATCATCGGCATCACCAGGACTGAAGAATGTTGATGACGGCATTTCTCCTCCAAGAGCTCGTCTGACGACTGAAAAGGAAAAGAGCCAGGATGAAGATGCCCACCCTCGATTCGTCACTGGCATACGACCCCAACCTTTTAAAGTTGAAGCCAGGATAGACATACCAACATTCGACGGCACCATAGATGCAGAGAAGCTAGATTCTTGGGTAGATCAGTTGGAGACTTATTTCACACTCTATGGTTTCAGTAGTGGCGAGAAGGTTGCATTCGCAAGATTGAAATTAACCAGCCATGCATTGGCCTGGTGGAATGCATTCTTGAAGAATAACGATGATAGAGAGATAAGTTGGAAGGAATTCACTCAACTCTTGCAACAGGAATTCTACCCAATGGGATATGCTCAAGATCGCTGGACACGATGGCACAACTTGCGACAGAGGCAGAATCAATCGGTGCAAGAATACACCACCGAATTCCGCAGACTAGCAGTTACACTGGGAATTGGACTGGACCACGAAGATGTCTTCACGAAATTTGTGGCTGGCTTATGGCAGCACATTCAAAATGAATTACGGCTATATCAGGCCGTTACTATCTCTGCTGCCAGTAGCATTGCTATGGCTATCGAACAGAAGAATAAACCTCGTGGGCAACGTCCTACCGACAATGACAAGGAGAGAAACAGTGGCAACCACAATTTTAAGAAGTTCTCACAAGATAACCCCTCATCTGTATCCAAATCTACTAAGTTTTGTGAGCATTGTAGAGTTTCGGGACATGACAAAGCGACGTGCTGGAAACTACGTCCTGACCTTTTTCCTACAAAATGGAAAAAGGACGACAAGGGCAAGCGCACAATGACAACAACAATCCTCAATGATCACATTGAACTCGGCCAGGTGGAGGAAGCGGATATGAGTTTGTCTTTGATGGCAATGCCGAAGGAGACAACCTCGAATCTGTTGACCCCCCCTGATGAGAAGGAGGAGCTTTTTACCCTACGAATTCAAGTGAAGCAAGAGATCATTGATGCAATCGTTGACACTGGCAGTCAAAAGAATTTGATCTCGGCCAGTTTGGTTCAAAAATTGGGACTTGAGACAAATCCACATCCTAAACCATATCCACTTGGATGGATACAAAAGGACGTGGAACTCAAGATTGATCGGCAGTGCAAATTTCGTTTTGCTATCACTAGTCACTATATTGATGAGGTAACCTGTGAAGTAGTTCCTTTAGATATTTGTCAAGTGATTTTTGGCAATCCATATTTGTGGGAACGAGATGCCATTTACCACCGACGGGCTCAACAATATCATCTTGTGAAAGATGGGAAGACGTACATTGTCCACAGAGATCGATCATCTCAAAAGGCAGACTTAGTCACTGCCTGCCAGGCGAGAAGAATGATAATTCGACCAATAACAGATGAAGTCACACCTTCTCGTTTCACACTATCATGTAAGGCAATAGACAACAAGTTGAATGAGTTACTTAACAAGTATACAAACTTGTTTGCGGAAGTAGGCGGACTTCCTCCCAAACGGGCAATTGAGCATGAAATTCAACTCATTTCAGACTCCACATTGCCTAATATTTGCATGTATCGCAATTCAGTACTGGAGAATGAGGAGATCAAAAAACAAGTAACTGAGTTGCTAGACACGGGTGTCATTAAACCCAGCAGTTCCCCTTGCGGCTCACCAATTGTGCTTGTTTCGAAGAAAGATGGAGGATGGCGGATGTGTATCGATTACAGAGCACTTAACAAAATTACTGTTAAGAACCGATACCCTCTTCCCCGTATTGATGATCTATTGGATCAACTACGTCATGCTACCATCTTTACCAAGCTTGATCTGAAATCGGGGTATCATCAAGTACCAATTCGCAAGGAGGATTCCTGGAAGACAGCATTCAAAACACGACAAGGATTATTTGAATGGTTGGTCATGCCATTCGGTCTTTGCAATGCCCCAGCAACATTTATGCGACTCATGAATGATGTTCTCCGCCCCTTCATTGATCACTTTGTCATCGTATATCTCGATGATATCTTGATCTACAGTTGCTCTTTGGAGGAACATCTCGTACATGTGCAACAGGTGTTTGCCGTCCTGGAAGAGCATCACTTGCGCCTAAACCGCAAGAAATGTGAGTTTGGGAAAAAGACCTTAATTTATCTTGGATTCATCGTGGGTGGCGGTGAATTGCAAGTTGATCCTGCTAAGGTTCAAGTGATCACGGAATGGCCACGACCTCGTACGGTCACAGACGTCCGAAGCTTTATGGGTGCATGCCAATACCTTCGTAAGTTCATTCAAAATTTCTCTCTTCTGGCGTCTCCTCTCCATTCCTTGACTAAGGCCAACCAAGCCTTTGTTTGGACTAAGGCACATGAGGACACGTTCCAGTTATTGAAGAGGAAGATAAGCGAGGCGCCAGTTCTTGCCTTGCCGGATTTACAAAAACCCTTCGAGATTGAGGGGGATGCATCAGGATATGCAATGGGAGCCGTTTTGATGCAAGGAGGACGACCAGTAGCCTACCATTCAGAGATGTTTCAAGGCGCTGCAAAGAACTATCCAACATATGACAAAGAGCTACTAGCACTACACCAAGCAGTGAAACATTGGCGTGTTTATCTTCTGGGCAAAGAAACGGTGGTTCACACAGACCATCAGCCATTACAGTACTTACAGTCACAAGCTCGATTACAACAAGCCCGACACATGAAATGGATGACATACCTACAACAATTTCACTTGGTGATAAAGTACAAGAAAGGCAGCCATAACAAGTTGGCAGATATGTTGTCACGACCTCCAGTGACAGCAATTTGTTTATCAGTTTTTATGCAAGTGCATCCGGCTTTACATGAGGAGTATGTTGATTGGTATAAAGAAGATCCTGACTTTCAAAGCACATGGGAAGAGGTGCTGTCTAGTAGACCGTCAGAGTTCATGCTACGGGATGGACTTCTATACAAAGGGAAACTCTTATGCATACCCCGATCGGATGAAAGGGTGAGATACATACGGGAGGCACACACATCCAAAATTGCTGGTCATTTTGGGGTCACAAAAACATTACAAAATTTGTCTCGTTATGTTTTCTGGCCCCGGATTCAGCATGATGTGGCTCGTTTCATAAGAGGGTGTGTACTGTGTAGCACATCTAAACCTGCTAATCGTAAGGTGGGATTGTATACACCACTACCTGTTCCGACACGCCCATGGGAGAGTATTTCTATGGATTTCTTGGGAGGCCTTCCAATGACTCGGCGAGGTAATGACTATCTATTTGTGGTGGTCGATCGATTCTCCAAAATGGTGGTACTCATGCCCTGCAAAAAGACGATCACCAGTGATGGAGCAGCACGCCTCTTCTTTGAAAATGTATGGAAACTATTTGGTCTCCCTAACTCGATTATATCTGATCGAGACAGCCGGTTTTTAAGCAAATTTTGGTGTGCTTTATGGGCCATGATGGATACTAAGTTGAAAAGAAGTACCGCATTCCATCCTCAGACTGACGGACAAACCGAAGTGGTGAATAGGACTGTTGTTCACCTTCTACGAGGTTACAATGCTCGTCACCCCAAAACTTGGGATGAAAGCATTCCCTTCCTGCAGTTTGCCATTAATCATGCAGTACATGGTTCAACAAACAAGTCTCCCGCAGAAGTGTGTTTGGGTTTCTTGCCACAGAGCCCTTTTGACTTGGAATTCACAATTGAATCAAACTCTGCATTAGATAAAGGGGAAGGCGAGAGGTTACGAGCACAACGGTTTGTGGATCAAATTAGGAAGATACATTCGGAAGTGGAGCAGCAGCTCACAAAGGCTCAACAAAAGTATAAAGAGCGTCACGACAGACATCGCGTCCAAGGTCATTTCCAAGAAGGTGACCTTGTTTGGTTGCACCTGGGCAAGGACCGACTGCGTGGAGTCGGAAAGAAACTCAAGCCAATCCGTTATGGACCATTCAAAATCCTTCGTAAGATTGGTGATAACGCGTGTCAATTGGAGTTACCAGCTTACATGGAGATGTATTCTGTGGTCAACGTTGACAAATTGAAACTCTTTGAGCCTTCCATGCTGGACGATGAGCCCGATGGAACTCTACCTACGGTGGAAGATTTAGAAACTGAACAGGAAATCCTCCTATCAGAAGATACTATCGTGGAAAGGAAAACAACTACCACTCGACGTGGTGACAGAGAATCTTTCCGCATTGGCAGTAAAGGTCAACGTCCAAGTAAGGCAAAATGGTTCTCCCGGGAAACTGGCCAAGCTCAGTTTCCTCACCTCCAATTCTAGAACCAGCAGGAGCTGGCTCGTCCTAACAAGGGGAGTCATGATCTGGGATGATCGTTGGTTGACACCTGGACTAGCCATGCAGAGAAGCCATGCAGATAAGCCATGAGAAGAATCAGTCTAGGCAAGAGTAATTCTCGGCAAGAGATTAGCCTAGTTGGTTAGTATCCCACGTCCCCATACAGTGGAGAAAGATAGTGGAGAAAGACTAGTTCCATAGGAATGAGTCAACCTGATTTGTAGGGATTGCCCACTATAGTAAGCCTAGACTCTATATATAGAGATAGGGAACCCACGTAAAAGGGGTATGTAATCAGTGAAGTATTCACATAGCAAGTATCAAATAAAATCCTTTGTTCTTGCAAATTGATTCTGTGTTATTGTTTTTCTTTTCTTTTGTTTCATAGTGGTTGAACGGATCATATAGCCATCTTTTCTTCAATAATAAACTGAGTGTTATTCATTGTATTCCACTGTTATATTTCACATTTGGTATCAGAGCTTTAAATGTGAGAAATCACAAAAGTAAGGCAACATGAGTGGTGAAGGAAGCTTTGTACAGCCAGCAATCCCTCGATTCGATGGCCATTATGATCACTGGAGCATGCTTATGGAAAACTTCCTGCGATCAAAGGAGTTCTGGGGATTGGTCGAGCATGGGTGTGTAGAACCTGCGAGTGGATCGGTGCAGACAGATGCACAGCAGAAGAAATCTGATGAGCTGAAGTTAAAGGACCTCAAAGTGAAGAATTATCTCTTCCAAGCCATTGATCGCACTGTTCTTGATATGATCTTAAAGAAGGACACTGCGAAAGACATTTGGGATGCAATGAAGAAGAGGTTTGAAGGAAATGCAAGAGTGAAGAAGTCTCACCTACAAGCCTTACGAAGGGAATTTGAGACCTTAGAGATGAAAATGGGAGAAGGAGTGACAAGTTATTGCTCTCGAGTGATGACTGTTGCAAACAAAATGAGAGTCTATGGGGAAGAGATGGGAGATGTGAAGATTGTGGAGAAAATCTTGAGGACTCTCACAGAAAGGTTTAATTACATTGTTTGCTGCATAGAGGAGTCAAAAGATACTGAGAAATTGACTGTGGACGAACTTCAAAGCACATTGATTGTGCACGAACAGAATTTTCAAAAATCTGGAGGTGAGGAACAGGTTTTGAAGATCACAGTTGAAGAAGGGAAAGGCGGAGGCAGAGGCAGAATTGCCTTTAGAGGAAGAGGAAGAGGAAGAAACAACTGGAATTATGACAGAGGTAACTTCAATAAGTCCATAATTGAATGCTATAAGTGTCATAGACTGGGACATTTCCAGTATGAGTGTCCATCTTGGACTAAAGAGATCAATTACGCCAATCTTGATGAGGAAGATGAGATGTTGCTTATGGCGTTTGTGGAGGAAAACAACGCAGAAAGGAGAGAAGCTTGGTTCCTCGATTCTGGATGCTCAAACCAAATGTGTGGTGATAGAGCCATGTTTGATAAAATTGATGAGAATTTTAGGCAGATGGTGAGGCTTGGGAACAACAGCAGAATGAGAGTGCTAGGGAGAGGAAGTGTAAGGCTGCATGTTAAAGGAATTAATGTCACAGTAACTGAGGTGTATTACATTCCAGAACTCAAGAATAATCTCTTGAGCATAGGACAGTTCCAAGAGAAAGGGCTGTCGATATTAATTCAGGGAGGTGCATGAGAGGATGAACAATGCATACTTAAAAAGTGAAAAATCCACCCCTTTTAGATTTATAAATGATTTAAGAGTTTAGTATGCGTTTGTTAAGGAACCATCTCAACTAAAAGCTTAAGCTTATAGGTGAGGCCCCAGAATATGATTTATATTATTCTCTAACACACCCCCTCAAGTGAAAGCCCTTTGGGCTTGAAACTTGCACACAGGCCCACTCTACCTTGTGCTTGATTTTTATCAAATAGAATGGGGGTGGTGAGATTCGAACTCGTGACCGCTTGGTCAACAACACTCTGATACCATGTTAAGGAACCATCTCACCTAAAAGCTTAAGCTTATAGGTGAGGCCCCAGAATATGATTTATATTATTCTCTAACACACCCCCTCAAGTGAAATCTTCGTCAGTTTTCTATGGATCTAATTTCTTATTAGCTTTATATATATATATATATATATATATATATATATATATATAAGGGAAAAAACATAGCAAAGATTTTTATCATGCTTTAACGGGTCCTTGTTTTTCTCATGGTTTTGATTGGGGATAATTAGACTCGAATTTTATTTTTATCTAGGTTATCAATACATTTTTATTCTGGCATCTTGGTGTTTCTATGATCATTGATTCCAAGAGGTTTTTCCAACTACTAATTATATATTTGTAGATTATTATAATCAATTTGGTGTATTCTTATTTGTGTCAATTCATTTGGATTTGATGCCAAAGGAATCACAGTAGAATTCATCGTTGTCAAAGCATCACAAGATGGGTCACCGGTCAAGTCTTGGCAATCATTCCAGGTAAAACTCTTGTTGAATCCCTTGAAAGAACGCGAACACAGGAATTTGCTTTGGAGCATAGGCATCAGGTTATCTTCGATAATAAGAGCTCACCTTTTTGAAGCCATATCTCGTGTGGCTGCTTCGTTGCCCTGTGAAGCTGACCGTATATTTGTGTGCGCTACGGGTTGATTCTTCTCTCAATCGTTAGGGACCCCGATTTGATTTTATGTTTTTTATATGATCTGATTTTTTGGATTAAAATGCATGGGGTTAATTGCATTGCATCATTATATATTTTCTGTTCAATTTAGGATTAACTGTTCTATCTGTGTTCTTGTAATCGGATGAATATCAAAGAAACTGAGGTGGATTATCTTTACGTAACATTATGGAGTATATTCTCTTGGATCGTCTTGATATCTTCTTCTTTTTTTCCTGGTTTCTACAAGTTATAAATGTTGGTAATAATTTATTAATTTTCTGTAATTCAAATACTTGAGAAAGAGTACTTTATTGGCTTTTCTGTAAAAAAAAAAAAAAACGAAAAAACTATTAATGAATTGAAGTACTTTTCTGTAACAGTACTTTATTGTCATAGCATCGTCATCCGGTGGTTAACTGTTAAGCATAAGCAATCGTTTATGATTAAGGAGGTAATATATTATGTCAAACCCAATTTACTAACTAAAAGTTATCGTATACTTTATATAATAAAAATAAATTAAAATATAAACCTATGATGCCGACTATCAAACAACTTTGAAACATATAAAGTTTCAAGTAAAAACAACGAAACATAGACAAAATTCATACAGTGCTTTCTTGATTATTTTTTTATATATAGTATGGGTGGTAGGTTGGTTTCTAAAATATTATCAGCTGTTTATGGACCCTACATTTAGGAGTGGGTAGCTGGAAATGTTGATGGAAATGGGTTTGAAACAGCATCTTGCTGTCAACCTTTTCCCACCAACCCCATTTTCGGATCTCTTTCCTTCTTGATTATATATAAACATATTTAAGATCAAATGTAATAAAATAAATGTCTTTTTAAGATAAAATCTGTTTTTTTTTTATATAAAAAAAAGAAGCTGAAATGATGCTCTCTTTGGTCGAACTGTTTCTATTTTCTCTGTTTCGAAACAATATCTAAAAATATATTATTATTTTAAAGAAAAAACTTTAAATGGCTGCATGATTGATATATTCTATGATTTATTAATTGTCTATGGTCAAAACCAACCTTATAATTAATCATACACAGCATTGTGTTTCCACTGAAAAAGAAGTCCTGCTAAAGGAGGTCTATTATGACGTTTCTTGGGCATGATTCCATGGCCTGTAATGTTTATCGCAGTAAGTTCCTAGCACCAAATTTCTCATGGAGTTGTGAACTTTATTATAATCACACCGAATCTGGCATGAAAGACTTGATATTTTTGCATTTTTCTTATCTTTTTACTCGCTAACCTTCAGAATATGATTTTGGGTTTCTGGACAGGCTGATGCAGGAAAAATTTGCAGAGGATGCAAGGAAAACTGAATATTAAGCACTTTAATGAATAAATCAGCACAATGATGATGCTGTGTATATAAGAAATGATGATGCTAATATTTCAAAAAAAGATTTCTTAATTTTAAAGACAAAATCTATCTTCATAACGTGTCAATGCCTAATTGCCACCCTTTCATTCCATACTGATAACAAATATTTTCTACTTTCTTGGTATCTTGTTATGCATGTTCTTCCTCCTTTCTTGTTTCTCTTTACTCTATAAATGTTTGCTAGAATTTGACGAATTACGACTATTATAGTTACAATAATTAAATTGTCTTTTTCCATGGCATCTACAACAACCATGATCACAATGACAACCATAATTATTACTATATCTCGTAGCATTCACTTCAGGGAATGGAGCTGAACCAGTCGGTCATGATTCATGATTTTTTATTAAAAAATCAATATTTTGTTAAGTCATAAGTATATATGAAATCAATTTAGAATATTTTTTAAAGCCTTGTTCTCTATAAAGCTGGTTGCAGGAGCATATTCAAGCATGAAAAGTAGAGAATATGTTTTTTTCATATATTTTTATCGGTGAATTATCTCCACATAATTTCAATTTAGAACTAACATTAAATATTGCAGAATTGTATTCACTTACTGCTTTAAAATCCTGAAGTCGTAAAAGTATCTAATCATAATGAACTTTTTGGAGAATAACTGTTTTTTGATAGTCATATCTTTCTTTGAAATTTTGCCAAAGAATAAGGGATTTTTTATATATTTTGAAATACTCTATTTTTAACTCTTCAACATTTTGGAGAATAACTGATTTTGATAGTCATATCTTTCTTTGAAATTTTGCCAAAGAATAAGGGGATTTTTTATTATTTTGAAATACTCTATTTTTAACTCTTCATGGAGATGATGGCGTAAGAAAATCATAACCTTTGTCTTATTTTAACTAAATACTTCATTACCATTTATAATGATGTCTCTAAGACCCATAATATCCAGATGAATTTTGGCATCAAGAATTCATGATAAATGTAAAAAATAACAATATAAAAAAATCCATAAAAATTACAATGATAAGAAAACTTAGTATGACCAATTATTAAAACAAAATAAAAATGACAGGTGACGTTGTTATACCTCACCCACATGGAGTATTTCACCTTACTTTGGATCAGTAGCTCCCATGCTAGAGATTTTTAGTGTATATACCAAAATTATAAATACACAATATAATTTATGATGTGAATTAAAAAGGCAAGTCGAATGAGCATAAGATCTTCTAATAAACATAGAGCATACTTATGATTTGCATAAATATAAATACATAATTTAAATAATAATAAATATATAATGATGAATAAAAATTGATAAAATTTTACTTAAATTTGTATTAAAATGAGTATAGGAGGTAATATATATATATATATATATATATATATATATATATATATATATATATATATATATATATATATATATATATTTATATGTAGTTAAAATACCTTTTACTTCTTATGCATAAATCAAATATGATTATTTACTTCAGGACGAAAATGGGGAACAATTCGTATTGATAATGTATTATAAGATTATATATTGAAAAACGTAGAATACACTCAATAAAGAGTCAATGGAATAAATAAAAACAATGAAAATTTCAAGAATAAAGAGAGCATTCTTATTTTATATAACTTTATAATTCCATATGTATATATATATATTTTTTAGCAATGCACCAGTTTATAGACACATGTACATAAATATTTGTAAGTTCAAATGACATAAGAAGATTTAGATTCAAATGAACTTGAGAAGATTCAAATGAATTTTAGAATGATGAGGAGGGATGCATGACTAGAGTTGAGAAGTAATTAGGAGGCTTAACCTAATAGTTAGCCACTCCTTTGTATATATATGTGTAGGGCAACATACAATAGTAATGGTGGAGATTACCACATAGGAATGAGATTACAATATTTCCTATTTAGTTTACATGCTATAATACGCCCCCTCAAGCTGAGGGTGGAGAATCAACCCGAAGCTTGAACCTGAAAGCTGTAAAAGAAGGAGCCGGAAGTGGCTTAGTGAAAACATCGGCAAGTTGATCCTTGGAGGAAATAAACCGGATCTGAATCTCTTTCTTCGCAACTCTATCTCGGACAAAATGATAATCAATCTCAATATGTTTTGTGCGAGCATGAAAGACAGGGTTTGCCGCCAAGTATGTGGCGCCAAGGTTATCACACCAAATGATAGGAGCATGGGTGGTCGGAATCTTAAGGTCTGTTAATAGGTACTGAAGCCAAATGACTTCAGCCGTGCCATCTACTAAGGCCTTATATTCAGACTTCCGTCGAAGACAGAACAACGATGCGTTGCTTTACCCGATTTCCATGAAATCGGCGTCGATCAAAGAACACAAGGTAACCACCGTAGATTTCTCGTCCTCAATACTACACCCTAATCTGCATCGAGTAAATCCATGTAAAGCAAAAGAAGAGCTGCGAGTAATGTGTAAACCATGTGATCTTTGTACCACGAAGATAACGCATGAGATGCGTTTTCGCTGCTGACAATGAGATTACGTAGGAGCATGCATAAAGCCCGACATACCCGGTTAACAGCAAAGCAAATATCCCGGGGACGTGTGAAAGTGAGATATTGAAAGAGCACCAACCAATTGCCGAAAAGCGAGTAGCATCGGGTAATAAAGAATCGAGGCATAATGGTGGCTTTGGATGCCGAAAATAGGGGTGTCAACGGGTTTACAAGATAACATACCAGCTCAGCGTGAGGATGTCAAGTGTATACTTATGTTGACAAAGCATAAGTCCCATACTAGTAGTTTGAACTTCAACCCCCAAGAAATAATGAACATCACCCAAGTCTCGAAGTTTAAATTCGAGCTCAATAGCAGAATTAGGCGTTGCGACAAAACAACATTATTACCCAGTAGCGGGGATATCATCAACATAAACCAAGAGATAGCAAATGTCAGCTACCAACTGAGAAGATAAACAATGAGGTGTCCACTTTAGAAACACGAAAAGCCAATGGACAATAAGAAGTCATTCGAGACGGCGTGTACCATGCTCATGAAGCCCTGTTTTAAGCCATATAAAGACTTATGCAATCGACATACATGACCTGGGAGAGCAGAATCAACAAAACCTGGAGGTTGTTTCATGTAAACCTCTTCATCAAGTACGCCATTAAGGAAGGCATTATGAATGTCAAGCTGATGTATTTTCCAACCACTCGAAACTGCAATGGAGAATACCAAGCGTACCGTTGCCTGTTTGATAACAGGACTAAAAGTTTCTGAATAATCAATACCTTCCTGCTGAGTGAATCCCCTTGCCACCAGGCGTGCCTTATACCTCTCAATACTACCATCAGATTTGCGTTTAATTTTGTAGACCCATCGACTACCAACAACATTCATGGATGGATGAAACGGCACCAAAGTCCATGTGCTGTTTGTGCGGAGCGCTTGAATCTCCTCACGCATTGCATTATACCAAGCCTCATATCTGTTTGCATCATTAAAAACAAGTGGCTCATGTGATGGAGGAGTATCTACCCGACGGAAGGAGGCAGAAGGAGAGGCTGCCGTGGTGACTAAAGCTGTCTTTGGTTGTCTCGGACGAAGGACCATGGGATGCGTGGAAGCAGCGGGACAAGGAGCAGCAGCACCTGTACCTGGAGTGTGCTGAAGAGGATAAGAGGAGAGATCAACACAAAGCTTTATACCAGGGGGTGAACTCGGGGAGGAGCTCGGCTGCACCGCAGGTGGTGGTGAACCTGTTGTTGGGTCGGTTTCGGACCGAGATTGTGCTGCTCCTGAAACTTGCACATCTGAACCTGTTCCTGCACAAAAATCAGTGGAACGACAAGCATGTGGTGATAGTATGGCAATGCGGGGTGGTGAAGCAGGGTCAGATGGAACAACGGGCAAAGGTGGGTTGATAGTTTTGGTGGTGTGGGTATGGGTAGGCAAGTATGAAGGAGGTTGCAATGATGGAAGGTAGGTAGGTGTAGTGGATGGTATGGGGTCAGTTGTTACCTGTTCAGATTTCCTAAAAGGGAAGACACTTTCATGAAAAGCGAACATGGCGGGAAATATAGATCACGATCGGACTCTAGATCAAGACAACGATATCCAAGATGAGACGAGCTATATCCTAAGAACACACATGGAGAAGACCGAAAATCTAATTTATGAGCATGATATGGACGTAAAAATGGGAAACAAAGACACCCAAAAATACGGAGAAAATTATAATCAGGAGTGCGATCAAACAAGCATGCATAAGGAGATTTATTGTGAAGGACAAGAGTAGGCATGCGATTAATAAGATAAACTGATGATTCCATAGCATAATTCCAATAGCGCAATGGGGCATGACACTGGCCTAGAAGGGTGAGACCAGTTTCAACAATATGCCTATGGCGACGTTCAAGCTGTGCCATTTTGTTCATGAGTATGAGGGCAAATTAGGGCGATGGTGAATACCAATGGTTTCAAAAAAATTTTATTTAATTTCGCGATATTCGCCACCCCAATCGGTTTGAGCAGATTTAATTTTACTGAGAAAAGCGGCGCTCAACAAGAGTTTGAAAAGCGTTGAAGCGTAGAGAATACATCGATTTCGCAACAAGGGGATAATACCGGATATATTTAGTGTGCGCATCAACAAATATAACAAAATAACGGAAACCATCGGAGGAAAGCATGGGAGCGAGGGTCCCCAAACATCACTAAAAAAATTAAATCAAGTGGATTTGATGTTTTGTGACCCGTCGATCGTAATGACAAAGCGGGAAGATTTTCCTAAAGGACATGCTTGACATTGAGAAAACGATCGTCTAGGCGTACAAACAATTTTATTTTTCGAAACTAATAAATTCAAAATCGCGAGGAGTTGGATGACCTAAAGCGGCGATGCCACAAGTCGGCGATCAGCGGAAATGGAAGGAGACAAATATGCTTGAGGAATTGGCGTGGTCGAAGACTCGAGAGGGACATAAAGACCATCATGACTCCGACCGGAAGAAGAACTTCCTTGGTGACGAGATCCTTCACATAAAACACAGAATCGTGAAATTCAAAATAAACATGATTATCACGGCGAAATTTACGAACAGGATAACAACGGTTTTGTAATGTGAGGTACGCGAAGAACATTAGTCAATGTAAACATGCGTTTTGGGGAATGTAAAATAGAGCGTCCAACATGGGATATGACAAGGGCCTTACCATCACCAACATGCAAAAAAATCGTTACCAAGATACGGTCGCGAGAATCGGTTAGAGTTGCAAGGTCCGGTGTCGCGTGTTGATTCAGGGCCCGGTGTCAGGGATCCGGTCGGCGGTACTTCACGAATTACGTAGTGCCAGATTGGCACTATTCGATGCTCATGTCCACGTTGCTGAAGTTGAGAACACCGAGGAGCGGTGTGCTCGAACATGTTACTACGGTGGCAGCGTGAATTTGATGAATTTTGTCCCCCTGTTTATTTGCCGGTTTGGCTGCCAAGTGTTGCTTCTATTTTCATTGCTTCCCGTGTTATAAGAGTTCACGTTGTGCCAATTTCCCGTGTTCCTTGAGCCAGAAAACCGAGAGCCTCTTGACTGATTTCGCCAGCTTCCATAAGAACGCCCTGCTATTGCGTCAAAGCCGGGCGAAGATCGACGGTGAGAGAGCATTGCTGAGTGTGGCGTGGGCAGCAATGGTGCATGACTTGCAGCAGGTCCCAAAGACAAGTGAGAAGTTTTATGCACAAATTCATGGGTTAGCAAATGACTAAGCAAATCTGCATATGGTAGAGGGTCTGCCCTTGTAATCAGACTTGTCACTAAGTCCTTAAATTCTCCGCGAAGTCCACGAAACACATATAGATTGAAATCGGGTTAGCGAAATAGGTGCGCGGCCAGTATGCTAGCTCATCAAATAAAGTCTTAGCCTTTTGCAAAAATTGAGTTACCGAATCATCACCTTGTCTAAGGTCTTGAAGAGAACCATGAAGTTGCATAATCCGGGAATTGGATGTAGAAGCTAGAGCTTGCTCAAGTGTGTGCCATACCGCACATGAGGTTGTACAATCAACAACAAGATGAAGAACTTCCATGGACAGCTGAAGAGAGCAATGCACTTAGAATGAGTTGATCTTGTTGTTTCCAATGGAGAAAAAGATTGAGATACACGAAGAGAGAGACCATCGGCAGCCATGGTGTGTGAAGAGGCGGGGAGTTTGAACCATCAACAAAGCCGAAAACTCCTTGGCCTAAGAGATAAGGTTTCATCTGCATTCGCCAATATAAACAATTGGTGTTTGTCAACTTTAAAGAGATGACTTGATGAGTGTGGGAGAGGGACACAATTGCCACGGCGAGGGAGGAGGAGAAGAGGTTGGCAGCAGAGGAGCATTAGTGGGGGTTGAGAAGAGCATGGCCAACATCTGTATTTTGTGGCATAACCGATGCTGAAGAAGAGAATTGACTTCTGGCGAGGAGTGCGAGGAGGGCACAACCCAGGTCTTTGCTGGCGAGGGAGGAGGTGGTTGCCGGCTGAGAGAGATCCATTTCAGAGAGGAGGAGAGGTGGCTGCCGGCTGAGAGGTGTTTTAATTTATTTGGGCTCTGATACCAAGTTGAGAAGTAATTAGGAGCCTTAACCTAATAGTTAGCCACTCCTTTGTATATATATGTGTAGGGCAACATACAATAGTAATGGTGGAGATTACCACATAGGAATGAGATTACAATATTTCCTATTTAGTTTACATGCTATAATAACTAGACATCCACGTATTAAATGTAAGATTTTATAATAGTTTTGAGTTTATTTTTATTTATTTTTATAAATCCCTATTTTTTTCATTTTAATTATTTTTATCTGGACAATAATTAAGGGCATTATGTTTATTGAAATATGTTCCTATCAAATCGCGAAACTCTTAAATATTTTTTACAATTTTACAGAACTTCGTGGGATTGTTGTAGTTCACCTTAGAACCTTTGCATGCACATATTATTACACGGTTTTATGTTTTTTTATTTTATTTTTTTCTATCGTTTAATGTCACGGGACAATTTGAACTCGAATGGTTGGAAAGCTCGTCAAATGCAAAAGCTTGGAAAAGCGGAAGAGAGAAGAAAATGTGCTCTTTCCAGGAAGGTGTCCGAAGCGCGTTCGATGTCGCTTTTATTTCTTTGCTTTTTACTCCGCCGAAAGTAGTCCCTTACAGCTGGATACAAAGAACATCCAGTAAACTTACCAGTGAGTGTTCTTGACCTAATAGGAACCGGAAAGAATTTCATGTCATTGGGAAAAAAAGAAAAGAAAAGGGCTTTGGGAGCTGGTTAGTAAGATACCAGAAGAAGAAGAAGAAGAAATATTGGGGTTGGCTAGATCTTGTGCCTCTTTATTCAACACTTACCACACGGCTTGTTTCGTGTAGTACTTGTAGGTGTTTTCTGATTTCTAACTAGAATTGTACATCTTCCAGCTTGAAACTGATAATTGGTAGATTTAACTCCCAAATTAATTTCTTGCTCTCACCTTCTGTTTCATGTTAAACACAGGCGCAGGTGGAAAGCAATTGCTTAACCAAGCTAGCTAGTTGTTACTAGATCAAGGGGTCGGTACTAATTTATTGCTACAGGGATTTTCATGGCTTCCACCAGCCTGCAAGGAATAACCTCGTCTCCTTCTTCTTCTCCTCCAGAATATATATATGATGTGTTCCTTAGTTTTAGAGGCCAAGACACCAGGAACAACTTTACTAGTCATCTACATTCTAATCTGAAACAGAGAGGCATCGATGTGTACATGGATGATACGAAGCTCGAGAGAGGAAAGACCATCGAACCTGCTCTCTGGAAGGCCATCGAGGAATCAAGGTTTTCAGTCGTTGTATTTTCAAGAAATTACGCTTCTTCACCATGGTGCTTGGATGAACTTGTCAAGATTGTTCAGTGCATGAAAGAGATGGGGCAAACTGTTCTACCGGTTTTTTATGATGTGGACCCTTCAGAGGTAGCCGAGCAGAAATGGGGATATGAGAATGCCTTCGTTCAGCATGAAAACAATTTCAAAGAAACCACATATGAAGATTTGGAGAAGGTCCGGAGCTGGAAAGATTGTCTCACTACGGTGGCTAATCTATCTGGTTGGGACGTGCGAAATAGGTAAGCTATCTATCCACAGATGAAGAGTATTTGTTATTCCATGTGTTGTTTCAATCATAAATGAAAAAAACCTATGATTGTCTCCTTACAATGGCCAATCTATCTTGAGGAGACGTTCGAACATGACTTTTTTTCTTTTCGATTATAAATGAGTGAAACCTATGATTAAATATCAAAATAATATACTAATTATTAGATGCTAAGCTATCCATACATTATTTTATCAAATATAGTCTAATGATTTTTCCACCCTTCATGATCAATGTTTTACCCGTTTTATGCAGGAATGAGTCAGAATCAATTAAAATCATTGTTGAACATATATTCTACAAACTAAGCGTCGCTATGCCAACAATTAGCAAAAATCTAGCTGGAATAGATTCTCGTCTAAAGGTATTAAATGGTTATATACCTGAAGAAGTTGGCGAAGCAATCTTTATAGGAGTTTGTGGAATGGGTGGCATAGGTAAGACAACTGTTGCCAGGGTATTATATGGTAAGATTCATTGGAAATTTGAAGGCAGTTGCTTCTTGGCAAATGTCAGAGAAGTTTTTGCTGAGAAAGATGGACCACGTCGTTTACAGGAACAACTTCTTTCGGAAATCTTAATGGAACGTGTCACTGTATGGGATTCTTCTAGAGGTATTGATATGATAAGGAGGAGGTTGCGACTTAAAAAGATTCTTCTTATCCTTGATGATGTAGATGATCAAAACCAACTAGAATTCTTGGCCGCAGAGCGTGGATGGTTTGGTCCAGGGAGTAGAATTATCATAACAAGCAGAAATGAAAGAGTGTTGACTAGATATGATGATGCTAGAATTTATGAGGCTGAGAAATTGAATGATGATGATGCTCTTATCTTATTTAGCCAGAAAGCTTTCAAAAATTACCAGCCTCCAGAAGATTTCGTGGAACTATCCAGGCAGGTTGTGTGTTATGCTAATGGCCTTCCGCTGGCTCTTGAAGTTATAGGTTCGTTTTTGCATGGAAGAGGTATCCTTGAATGGGGAAGTGCGATTAAAAGACTAAATAAGATTCCTGATCACAAAATTATTGATGTGCTTCATATTAGTTTTGATGGCCTTCATGAATTAGAGAAGAAAATATTTTTAGACATTGCCTGTTTCCTAAAGGGGTTTAAAAAAGATCAAATAATAAAGATACTTGATGGCTGTGGATTCGATGCAATTATTGGAACTAAAGTTCTTATTGAGAAATCTCTCATAAGTGTCTCTTGGGATCAAGTCTGGATGCATAATTTATTAGAGATAATGGGTAAGGAGATTGTTCGTTGTGAATCCCCTGAAGAGCCTGGAAGGCGCAGTAGATTGTGGACATACAAGGATGTTTGCCTTGCACTTATGGACAACACGATGAAGTAGGCGATAGAGAACATTATCCATAAGATTTCATATAGTTTATTTTAATTTATGTTTCTTCTTTGTTTAGTATTTGTTTTTTACTTATATTTCTTTTGGCTGACAGCGAAAAGAAAAAATAGAAGCCATTTTCTTGGACATGCCTGGAATAACAAAGGCACAATGGAACATGAAAGTGTTCTCTAAAATGAGCAGGCTAAAATTGCTTAAAATCAACAACGTGCAGCTTTCTGAAGGACCTCAAAATCTTTCCAATATGTTACAATTTCTTGAATGGCATTTTTACCCTTCAAAATCATTGCCAGCTTGTTTACAGGTGGATGAGCTAGTTGAACTTCACATGCCTAACAGTAGTATTGAGCAATTATGGTATGGGCATAAGGTGAGATCAACTAATTTAAGGGCCTTTGTATTTTTTTTTCTCGTTTTCCTATATATTTATGATAGTAATATCCATATTTCTTCCCTCGCTACCTGATTGCAGAGCGCACTTAAATTGGAAATTATCGATCTCAGCAACTCACTAAGCCTGGTCAGGACTCCAGATTTTACTGGCATTCCAAAGCTCAAGCGTCTGATTCTTGAAGGTTGTACAAGTTTGTATGAGGTCCATCCATCGCTTGGACATCACAAGAAGCTTCAATTCGTGATTCTTGTGAACTGCAGAAGTATTAGGATTCTCCCATTCAACCTTGAAATGGAATCACTTGAAGTTTTCAGTCTTGATGGCTGCTTAAAACTTGAGAAGTTTCCAGATATAGTAGGAAACATGAACAATTTGAAGGTGTTTCGTTTGGACGAGACTGGTATTATAGAACTATCTTCTGATAAGGATAAGGATAAAGTATCTCTGCAACATACTCCTACATCAACTGCAACAGAGACCCATTCATGAAGAGTCTTGCACGATGAAGACACTTGAAGATTATGTAAATTCTATCAACTGTAACAATTACGTAGATATGTATTCTTCCTCTTGTAACAGACTTCTCTATATAAAGCAAGTATTGCATACAGTTCTGGTTAATTAACACCAGAAGTTATTCAATTCTTTTATGGTATCAGAGCAATCTTTAGCTCACGCTCCTATTGATCCAATGTCTCTCACTAAAGAGTCTTCCTCTTCCGCTGCTTTTCATCTTCCAGCTCAAGTTATTTCCATTAAACTTGATGGCACAAACTTTCTTTCATGGAGTGCTCAGTTACTCCCCCTATTTCACAGCTATGGCCTCATGGGCATAGTTGATGGTTCAGAACCAAGTCCTTCAAAATTTTGCAATACTGAACATCAAACTCAAGGTGTTCATAATTCTGATTATGTGGTTTGGCAGTACAAAGACCAAACAATTCTTGGCTGGATTATATCTTCACTATCTCCTGCAGTAGTTTGCACCATTTATGGTCTTGAGACCTCTCGGCTTGCTTGGCAAGCCCTTGGTGCACGTTTTGTTGCAACCTCTACATCCCGTATTTCTCTTACAAGAGGAAATTACAATCTTTACAGCAAGGATCCATGCAATGCCAACAATTTCTTGATGTAGTTAAATCTCTTGCTGATGAATTGTCTGCTGTTGGGAAACCAATTGATGACTCAGACTTAATTCTCTCTGTTTTGAATGGTCTCAACTCCTCCTTCCATTCGTTTGTCACGACTTATATGCTACTTGCAAAGGAGAAATCAATGTCATTCTCAGACTTCCATGCAGAACTACTGAATTTTGATCTCATGCAGAAATTTCACAGTCAAACCATTCATCAGGAGACGGGTTCTTACGCTGCTTTCTACTCTCATAAATCTGGTTCTAAACCAGGTTTTCGTAACAGCAATAAGATGCGGTTTTCAGCGCCATCAAAAGGATCCAGCCCTGGTTTCTCTCAATTTCGGCAACCATTACCTCACCTGCCTCCCTCTTCTACATCAACTGCAACAGCCAATACTCGTTCTCGCTCTCCCTGTCAGATATGCAAAAGAGATGGCCATCAAGCATTGGACTGTTTTAATCGAATGAATTACTCTTTTCAGGGAAGACATCCTCCAAGAGAATTGGCTGCCATGGTTGCTGAGGCTAACACTACTTATCTCAATCAAAATCAATGGTATGCAGATAGTGGTGCCAACATTCATGTCACCTCTGATATTACCAATCTTGCAACAGCTGAACCGTATGATGGGGATGATTCTGTGGGTATTGGTAACGGGACAGGTTTGCATATCTCTCATATTGGCACTGCTGCCATTCAAACTCTCTCTTCTACTCTCACTTTAACAGATGTTGCCTATTGCCCTCAAGCTTCGGCTCAACTTGTTTCAATCAATAAATTATGCAAAGATAATAATGTTCTTTTTGAACTAACTGGCACTCAATTTTCTGTGAAGGACATCCTGACGGGGAACACGCTTCTAACGGGGCCAAGTGAAAATGGATTATACCCAATCAACCTTTGTCAACTTTCTTCATATAAATTACATGCTCTTACGATGACTGTTGGCGTCAAGGCTTCTACTTCAACTTGGCATTGTCGTTTGGGACATCCCTCCACACCTATTCTACATCGTGTTCTTTCTAAATTTTCCCTTCCAATTATTCATTCCAAAAATAAACATCAGGGTATTTGTGTGCCCTGCCAATTGGGCAAATCAAAACAATTACCATTTTTAGATTCTTCAAGAGAATCAACAAAACCACTCGAACTCATTCATTCCGATGTTTGGAGTACTTTCACTCCATCATCTAGTGGTTGTCGGTATTATGTACTCTTTATTGATGACTACACTCGGTTTTGTTGGCTTTTTCCTATTTTACAAAAATCTGATGTTTACTCTACGTTTGTCAATTTTAAGCTTTTAGTGGAAAAACAACTAAATTTCACCATTAAACAATTTCAAAGTGATAATGAGGGTGAATATTGTTCTACCATTTTTAAGCAATTTTTAGCTTCAAATGGCATTTTTCATCGTTTTTCTTGTCCGCACACATCTCAACAAAATGGTCTCGCGGAAAGAAAACATCGCCATATTATGGAAATGGGACTTACTCTTCTTGCCCAATCTGGCATACCTAAACCTTTTTGGGTTGATGCTTTCCTCACTTCTATTTTTATAATTAATCGATTACCCACTAAAGTGCTTGATTATTCTTCACCATATGAACGTCTCTTTCACCGTTCACCTGATTTCTCCTATTTTCGCACATTTGGTTGTCAATTCTTTCCTTGTCTTCGCCCTTACTCACCTGATAAATTGTCATATCGCAGCAAGCCTTGTATTTTCATTGGTTACTGTTCTAATCACAAGGGGTTTTGCTGCTTTGATCCATCATCCACACGGGTGTACATATCCAGGAATGTGATTTTTGACGAAGGTATCTTCCCTGCACATGATCAATCCATTTTCACTAACCCCGGCAATTGCTTGAACTCCTCAGGTATGACTGAAACTCTTGCTTTGCCTTTCTCTTCTCCTCCATTTAATTTTTTATTTATGCCTTCCATCACCACTGTGCCCAGCTCCCCTAATCGCATCTGTCATGATAATCCCATCTCCTCTGTTCCCGATCTCCCTTCTCTGCATACTGTCTCAAATGTTTCTCAGGTAACCTCATTACCCGTGACAGTTGCGAATGACCATGCTACTGCAAATCCACCATCTTCCATCATTACTAGATCACAGACGGGACACTCAAAACCCCGTAATTTCCCTGATTATCAACTACACTATGCTACCTGTCACCCTCTCCAAGCATTACACGCAGGTGTGGTGATCTCGAAGCCTCAAAATTATGGACAAGCAGCTGCTATACCTGAGTGGCAGGAAGCTATGGCAAGTGAATTTCAGGCATTGTTGAAGAATGAGACATGGTCATTATGCCCTCGTCCCACTGGTAAAAATGTGGTCCCGTGTAAGTGGGTATCTAAGCTAAAAAGAAGACCTGAAGGAAGCATTGACCGTCACAAAGCAAGATTAGTAGCAGTTAGCTATTTTCAGCGTAGTGGCATTGATTTTCATGAGACATTTAGCCCAGTGATTAAACCCTCTACTGTGCGTATGGTTCTTGCAACTGCAGTGTCTTTCAACTGGGATATTCGGCAACTGGATGTGTCAAACGCCTTTCTTCATGGAATTTTAGAAGAAGAAGTTTATATGGCTCAGCCGAAAGGCTTTGAAGACCCCATGCATCCCCAATTTGTCTGTAAGCTTCACAAATCACTCTACGGCTTGAAGCAAGCCCCTCGGGCGTGGTTTAATCGGTTATCTTCTGCCCTTTTATCTCTTGGTTTTCTAAGCTCACAAGTTGACCCTTCTCTTTTCACATATCACCGAGATTCAGTTCATGCATTTTTATTAGTGTATGTGGATGATATCCTGGTCACCTCTAATGATCAAAGGTTCATTCGATCACTTATTACTAACCTGCAATGTGAATTTGCTATGAAGGATCTTGGGCAGTTATCATATTTTCTGGGAATTGAGGCCATACGTGATTCTTCTGGTTTACATCTTCGGCAAACACGTTATATCATTGATTTATTGAATCGTGTTCGACTTCTGGGCATTCGTCCATATAGAGCTCCTTGTGTTTCAGGTTCCAAATTGTCAAAATTCGATGGAGAACTTCTTCAAGATCCATCTGAATATAGGTAAACAGTGGGTGCCCTCCAGTATGTCACTCTCACCAGGCCCGACATTGCATACTCCGTCAACCAGCTATGCCAGCACATGCAGGCTCCTACCTCCACTCATTGGACAGCTGCAAAGCGAGTGCTTCGCTATTTAAAGCACACACTCGATCACGGTCTCTTCTACAAACTGGGATCCTTCAATGTCAATGCTTACTGTGATTCGGATTGGGCTGGTGATCCTGAAGACAGACGATCAACATGTGGTTATGGTGTGTTTGTGGGTCCTAATCTAATCTCCTGGTCAGCAAAGAAACAACCGATAGTGTCCAAATCCAGCACAGAGGCAGAATAGAGATGCTTGTCCTTGGTGACAGCTAAAGTTTATTGGTTACGTATGCTCTTGTGTGAACTGAAAATATCACTTGAATCTGCTCCTGTTGTCTGGTGTGATAATGTTAGTGCTCTTGCTCTTGCTTCCAATCCCATTTTTCATGCACGATCCAAACACATTGAAGTGGACTACCACTTTGTTAGAGAAAAGGTTGCCAACCGAGATATAATCGTCCAACATGTCCCTTCTTCCTTACAGCCTGCAGACATTTTTACAAAGGGTCATACTGCAGACCGTTTCTGTATGCTAAGGGACAAACTATCAGTGTTGAATCTCTCTGCTAGTTTGCGGGGGAATGATAAGGATAAGGATAAAGTATCTCTGCAATACACTCCTACATCAACTGCAACAGAAACCCATTCATGAAGAGTCCTGCACGATGAAGACACTTGAAGATTATGTAAATTCTATCAACTGTAACAATTACGTAGATATGTATTCTTCCTCTTGTAACAGACTTCTCTATATAAAGCAAGTATTGCATACAGTTCTGGTTAATTAACACCAGAAGCTATTCAATTCTTTTATCAATTCATCATTTGATTGGCTTAGGTCTATTGAGCATGAACAACTGCAAGAACCTTACAAGGATTCCAGAAGGCATAAGTTGTTTGAAATCGCTTAAAAAACTTTATCTATCTGGTTGCTCGAGACTTGAATATTTACCAACTAATTTGGGGGAAGCTGGAAGTTTGGAGGTGTTTGATTTAAGTGGAACTTCAATAGAAGAACTGCTAGCATCCATTTATCTTTTAAAGAATCTTCAAGTGTTATATTTATCTGGATGCAAAAGAATATTCGAGCTACCTTTTTAGTAGGGTCTGTGCTCTTTAGAAATACTCGGTTTACGCGCTTGCCATCTTAATGAAAGGGCACTTCCTGAAGATATTGGAGGCTTATCTTCATTGATGTCCTTAGATCTTAGCTGGAATAACTTTGTTAGCCTGCCTAGAAGCATAAATAAACTTTCTAGACTTGAAATAAACGTTCACTGGAGTTGAGAACGATGAAAAATCTTGGCCTGAATCTTTGGAAAGGTAATCATTATTCTGTTTTTTTATTACTGTGGGGGGTGCCTTGAAAAGTTTGTTTTTTTAAAATAAATTTTATTTATAAATATATCAAAATAATAATATTTTTTTAAAAAAAGTTATTTGTATTTCAGTACACACCCTTCAACTAAATGAAACTGGGAATACTGAGACATAGAGTTGTTTTCAGAACTTAATGTTAATAAATCTATGCATTTTAGATCATCGAATCCATGTATCGTGAGGATGGGGAAAAATTGTTGAACAAATCTATTTTCTATTTTATGATAATTTTACCCGAATGAAAGATAACCACTTTACCAAATCTAACTGGGTAAGAAAAGAATTATCCATATTTGGGTAATTATCCACACAACACTCCTGACTTCTTCTTTTCACTCTTAGCAGCTCAGAGGCTCCACCAACTATTAGGCTCCCCCGGCAGAGGCAGCGGTTCCAGCAGCTCAAGGATCTCGATTCGCTACTCCAGCAGCTGCGCCAACAACCATGCATCCATAAATTTCTCTGGTTTTAATTGTAAAAATAGCTGACTAAGATTTGAGTCTTTTTTAAGAAAAAATGTGTAGGTGTTTCGGTTTCAGTATTGGATTGGGTTCAAGTATTAAAAATTCAGGTTTCGGTTGAGTTTGGATAATAATTTTAAAATTTTTATTCTGATATAAATAATATAAAACTTGACTCATGAATTTTCACTGTGCTCTAGCTTTTTATCATTATTCTTAAGATTCAGATATGAATCATTAAAGATTTAGATAAAAAAAAATTAAAAAAAAATTAAAAAAAAATGTATAGTAAATATTTTTTTTAAAAAAGGAAAAATCTTAATATTTTTAGTTGGTTCAGTAACTACTAGTTATTTTAGTCGTGGTTGTAAATTTATTGATTTTATTGAAAAGATCATCTGTAATTAAATAAATTGATAATTATTTAGGTAAATGAATAAAAAGATTTGTTAATAATAACAAAATAAACAGCTGACTAAGATTTGAGTGTTTTTTTAAGAAAAATGTGTAGGTTGGATTGGGTTCAAGTATTAAAAATTCAGGTTTCGGTTGAGTTTGGATAATAATTATCATCACAACGATAATTTTCTGTCTCTAGGATAAAATCCAGCCCCTTTCTCTCCTTACACCAAAAAATAACTTGAAAATAATGAAAATAAAGCTGGCATTGAAATTAATTTATCAAAAATTAAAGGGACCGGACAAATAATAGATTAAAAAGATGGGAGCTAAAATGTACTTTTCAAATAAATTCTAAAGATCCGCATATATTATCCGAATCTTTCACTTCAATTCTCTATCTTTCAATTAAACTCTCTTTAAAAAAAACATGAAATTGAGTGCTTAAAAGATTTTGATTGTGCAAATAAAAAGTTTGAGGATAAAAATAAAAATTTATTAAAAAATATTATTATAATCCACTGTTAATTGTGAGAGGGTGAACCGTAGGAGTATCTATAGTAAAAGAGACACGATGTTTATATTATAGTGAATTTGCTACATGTTTTAATTATTACTATTATTCAATCAAAGAAAATAAAAATAGACAAATACATTTAATTGATTGAATTAAATAAAAAGAAAATAAAAATATTATGCATGACTACACATATTTGAAACATTATTTGAAAATCAATAATTTTTATTTTCAAAAATATAATTCATCTATAAAAAAGATTAAAAAAAACATTTACACATAAATAAGAAAAATCTCTTCAAAAATTAAACACATAACCAAAAAATCACCATCATTAAAAAAAGACCCCCTAAACAAAATAAAAGAAGAAGCGGTATTAGTCTAAATATAATTTTTTATATAAAAAAATATAAAAGAAGTATTAATTTAAAAAATTTAAAAAGAAAGCTAGATGTTGTTGGACTTAACCCGTTTAGGTTGAACTGTCACACGAGTTTGCCATGAGAGACTCGCTTGGCTAGGCCTAATTTGTTTCTCACCGCATATCTGTCCTGATTTGTCAAACGACATGTTGTTTTGTCTCGTATAGATTCTAGCTAGTATAATGGTTGAAAATGAGCTCTTAAGTGTTTTTGACAAAAAAAAAAAAAATCTCATTTTAACCCTTTTTGTTTTACCTAAAACACCTATGAAAACGCTTATAAAACCACAATAAATTCATCAATGACCTCAAAAACCGCTTTAAAAAATAAAATCAACCCATAACTAAAAATCAATATAAGATTAAATGTTTTTTTCATGAACGTTAAAGGAAAAAAAAACACCTAATATGAATTTCTATCATCAAATGAAACAACTTGACACAAATCTTATTAGTTTTGGTGGCCTAAATTGAAATCAACAACATGTTTCTCTATCTACCGCTATAATTAGATGACCTTTCCCTCTCATCTCTCAAACAAGAACTAAACAATAATATAAATACAATTTTATATCAAAGTAGATTTGAAAAATATTGAGGTACCAAAATTATATAATTTGCATGTTTTCTAAAATTTGAGGATTAAAGTGCATTTGTTTTGAAACCATGACACATCACTCTTGTTTAGTATCTTTTTCATTGTAGTCCCTCTTAATAAATCATAACCAAGTTGTCTTTAATTAGAACTAAATCGCTGGGAAAAAATGAGGATTAAATTGAAAAAAAAAAAAAAAGTTTACACAGACTATCCACAGTAATGTATGAGAGGATGAACAATGCATACTTAAACAATGAAAATCTCGCATCTTTTAGATTTATAGGTAATTTGGGAGTGTGGTAGGCTTTTTCTCTCCACAATAAATCCATATTTGGTTACAGTGTGTAACTTTTGGTTTAGCAAGTGAATCTCTCCAATAACTATGGTCTAACATCAGTCTTAGTGAAGCAACTAACTTGCTTAAAAAATGTTTGCATTGTAGTAACGTTGTTTTATAAAGTATATTTTTTGCTTGAAAATATATTAAAATAATATTTTTATATTTTTTTTTAAATTTATTTTTTATATCAACATATCAAAATAATTTAATTTTTTTTATAAAAATAATCCAACAACAAACATTATCTTAATATTGTTTTCTCTAAGAACTGACGTTTTACCAAGTAAAGAGATAAAGTTTGATTTTTACCGTTGAAACTATATAGACCAAATTAACCTCATCATTTTTCTACTTCTCATCAAATATTTTTGTTGAAGTTTTTTTTAGCCAAACATCTATCCAGCTTATTTTTGATTGGGGATAATTAAAAGCTATATTTCTAAAAGATAAAACAAACAATTTCTTCAATATTAATTTTGATTTATGTTTTCTATTAATCTAATTCAAAATTCTTTGAAATCAATTTCTTATTTGTCTATAACTAATTTTATATATTTTAATACTTCATATTAAAAAAATATTTTTCAAAGTTTAACTAAAAATATTTTATAATTAATTCAATTTTTAATTAAAATCCAAATACACTTAATAACCACGTTTTAAAACCAATTTCTCCAACTACAAGCATTTTACATTCAAAAGACGTAAACATTGATCTCACGCGCCACCAAGCTGCATGCATGCATTCCAACAATTCCAAACCATTCCCGCAGCTCTCTTTTCTTGGTTCCGTTAACCTATTTATTTTTAAGTTTAAAAAGTATTTTTAATTTTCCTTAATTTTTTATTTATTTTGTTGATATATATATTTTATTTATTTTGATATCTTTATATTAAAAATAAAATATATTTTCAAATAAATAATATTTCAAAAAACAATATCATTGATAATCCCAAATACTTAATGGATCAAATCATTAGAAAAAACATCTTTAATTTGCTACTATTACGATATAACATATATATTTTTCTTCTCTAGAACAGAAAACCACCTTCGTTGTGCAATGCAACATTTCATGCCCCAAGTTAGCTGCTGTCAAAACCCTGCTGTGCTGCGTTGGAAATTAAAGTTTGCTGGTAGTAGTTTTATGTTGGTGAACAAAGCCAGGTTACTACTGAACATGAACTTCTTGGATTCAAGATAATTTTTTATTAATTATTTTACAAAATACTTATTTTCCAAATTTATTCAATGAATGATTTAAAGAGTCTTTTCTCCTGTGGTTCATTTTCCTTCTTTTGAAAATGATTTGTAAATAAGCTGAATATTTTTAAATTCAATCAGAACGTATGTAGTGTTTGATTATTATTTTAAAATAAAAAAAAGACAAAAACAAAAAAGATAGAGCAAATATATCTCTATATAAATTATTTTTTGAATTTTAGATCTTTCTTTTAATCTTCTTAGTTAAGTATATATATATTTTTTTATACTCAGGATACTAAACAAACACAGCATGCATGTGAATATCTATACAAATATCTATACTCTAATAAAAATAATAATTTCTTTATAAGCCTAATAAATGGAATGGAATATGATTTTTTATATGTTTTGGTAGGCATGCTTTTAAATAGAATATTGTTTTCGGAAGGTATTTGTCTTTTTATTAATTAATAAACTTCACTTAGATGCACCAACAATTTTTTTTATTAATAGTTTTATATTTACAAATATATAAACACATAAATACATAAAACATTAATATATATAATCAATATCAGTACTTACACCAAAATTGAACTTGTTTCATTTATTACACAAAAATAATAAAATTTATTTCTACATCCCTATTCAATTATTCCTGCAGATATATTAAAATAATAATTTTTTAAAATTATTTTTAACATTCCATATTAAAATAATATAAAAAATAATTTAAATTAAAAACTTTTAAAATACTTTCATAGTACTTTTAACCTTTTATCTTTAGAACCCACCATTACGTGCAATTTCTAACCCCAGGCCCTTGGAAACTCTTGATATTATTCAAGTGCCCCCTTCTACTCCAGGATTCAGGGCAACACAGGGAGTGAAAAGAGAGAAACAAACAGGACGACTTAGCCAAAACCCCAGAGATGGTTTAGCAGGGTTTAAGGCGGCCGGTATACTAATACCACTACCTTACCCTCTCTATGAACTCATTTCCTTTCTCAAATTGCATTACCCGCGCATTTTAATTCATCTCTCAATCACTTCAATTCCATTTCCTTTTCATTTCCTTTAATTAGAGTGCCAACTCCCATATATTTTCTACCAAAACTTTTGATCCTTTGGTTACTTTTGATAAGAAACCCACAATTCTATCTCTAAACCACCCACAGTTATGTGGAGAAACGTCGCAAAACAAGCCACTTTGAAATCCCAATCAAATTCCCTCAATTTCCCTCCATTTCCAAGAACTCACAGCTTTTTAGGAGCCTCTAAAGAACCCATCTTTTTTGGGAAATTGAAGTTCCATTCTCTTAATAACACAAGTCCACGACCGGGTTTTCGAGCAATTGGCGAAATATCAACCCGTGAAGATTTGATGGGAAAACCCAGTTTTGTTTTTTTAAGAAATAGTGATGGTACTAATGGGAATCGGTGTGGTGGATTTTGTCCAAGAGGGTATGTGAGTGTAGCTGAGGCAGTGTCATCAACAGATGTTGAAGGACAATACAGAGTAGTTCCTGGAAAAAAATAAATTCTACATCAAGAATTAGCATAAACTAGATTATTTGCTCATGCTAAAGTGCGGTAGAAATAGTTTTTTTTTAAATATATATAAAAAGTATTTAGATGTTTTGAATATATTTTCTAGTAAAAACAAAATTAAACTATATAAATATTAACTTGATATAACCTAGTCAACTTGACAAGTTCAAAGATCACTGAAAAATATGAAAAAAAACACATAATATGAATTTCTATCATAAAATGAAACAACTTGATCATGAATTTGGAATAACTTTGTAAAAATAATAATTTAAATGTAATATATGTGATAAAATTAAGAGTTAAAAAATATTGTTTTTTTAATGTTAATGTTAAATTACAATGAAAACACCAGATTTTGTGGTGTTTTCTTATAATAGATAATAAAAAGTCAAAAAATGTTTCGTTTCGTTTCGTATCCCTTTCATTTCTTTTAATTTTTCTCCTCTGCAGTTTAATAAAAAGACCCTAAGAAATCCAGGAAACTTACCGCCACGCGTTTTTGATGTAAAGAAACCGGAAGAAATTCGATGAAGGCTTTGAACTAAGGTACCAGATGAAGAGAAATTAAATATTGAGCTTGACTAGATCTTGTGCCTCTTTTTATTTTTTCTTCTCTCGTTTAATGTCACAGGACAATTTGAAGTCGAATGGCTGGAAAAGCTCCTCAAATTACACGGTGTCCGAAGCGCGTTCGATGTCGCTTTCATACAGAATTGGAACCGGGAAGAATTTAATGTTAGTGGGAAAACAAGAAAAGAAAAGGGCTTTGGGAGCTGGTTAGTAAGATACCAGAAGAAGAAGAAGAAGAAATATCCTACTAAAATCTATAATGTTCCAGCTCGAAATTACTAATGAGTGATTTAAATTTTTAATTTCCTGCTCTTACCTTCTGTTTCGTGTTTAAACACAGGAGCAAAATTGAGCAAAGTTGTAAATCGTCTTCTGCATACCTTAAGAAGAAGAAGAAGAAGAAGAAATATTGGGCTTGGCTAGATCTTTTGCTTCTTTATTCAACACTTACCACACGGTTTGTTTCGTCTAGATTCGTGTAATACTTGTGGGTGTTTTCTGATTTCTAACTGGAATTGTACATGTTCCAGCTTGAAACTGCTAATTGGTAGATTTAATTCCCAAATTAATTTCGTGCTCTCACCTTCTGTTTCATGTTTAAACACAGGCGCAGGTGGAAAGCAATTGCTGAACCAAGCTAGCTAGTTGATACTTGATCAAGGGGTCGGTACTAATTTATTGCTACAGGGATTTTCATGGCTTCCACCAGCCTGCAAGGAATAACCTCGTCTCCTTCTTCTTCTCCTCCAGAATATATATATGATGTGTTCCTTAGTTTTAGAGGCCAAGACACCCGGAACAACTTTACTAGCCATCTACATTCTAATCTGAAACAGAGAGGCATCGATGTGTACATGGATGATAGGGAGCTCGAGAGAGGAAAGACCATCGAACCTGCTCTCTGGAAGGCCATCGAGGAATCAAGGTTTTCAGTCGTTGTATTTTCAAGAAATTATGCTTCTTCACCATGGTGCTTGGATGAACTTGTCAAGATTGTTCAGTGCATGAAAGAGATGGGGCAAACTGTTCTGCCAGTTTTTTATGATGTGGACCCTTCACTGGTAGCCGAGCAGAAAGGGAGATATGAGAAAGCCTTCGTTCAACATGAAGAGAATTTCAAGGAAAATTTGGAGAAGGTCCGGAGCTGGAAAGATTGTCTCACTACGGTGGCTAATTTATCAGGCTGGGACGTGCGGAATAGGTAAATTATCCATCTACATATTCTTATTCTCAAATCCACCCTGTATTGTTTCCATAATGAACCTATTTTTTTTAAAATGTTTTTCAATTGAAATGTGCGATTAAATATCAAAATAATCACAATATAACAAGAATATCAAATCTAAATTTGAAAAATAATTATTAGTATATATTTCTGATCCATTAAATAACTATTTAACGACTCTTATGTGATCTATTATCAAACTAGTTTTTCTTTAATTTTGACTTTTAAAATAAAAGAGGAGCACGTTTTTCTTTAATTTTGACTTTTAAACATCTTTTAAAATTTAATTTCTCTATTTGCATCAATTTCCCTTTATAGGAAATTATCCCAAAATCCAAAATCAACCTTAAACAAAAAATCCTCACTAGTTTTATATTTGTTTTTAAGGACTTTACCTAAATTATGACATTGTAGCGGCTTGAAAATCAAGACAAAGATTTTTTTACTTAAAATCTTGTTCTCAATCTATTTTTGATTCAAAAGACTTGGAAAAACACTACAAACACCTTGATAAATCTATTTATGGCCTCAAAAAATTGTCTCAAAATCAACCCGAAACCAAAAATCTTTTTAAGCTCATATTTGTTGTTTTAGTCACTTTCAAGGTAAAAAAACACACTTAAGTTAAATTCTTCCCATCATTTATTTGACACCAAGATCGATAATCTGTTTTAATGTTAGAATTGATGTCAATAATACTTTTCTTTCTCAATCGTTGAAATTCAACATTTCCTCTCTCTAATTTCTCAAACCAGAAACTAAAAAAATAAATATTTTGTTTTTCCAAAATTGAATTGAAAAAATATTGAGGGACTGAACGGGTATAACAAATAAAGTTTAAGGACTAAAGTTAACTTTTTGTGATAATTTTTAAACCTCGCCTATTTATGACACCTTTTACTCTTCTGTCACATGTCTTTTAATTTTATACTTAGTTATTAAATTTGATTCAATTATCCTTTAATTTAACCTAACATGGATGCAATTTGGAAAAAAAAAGTTCGGAGAACAAAATGGAAAAAAAACTAAAAATGTTGATAAGTAAATCCATAATAAAATGTGAGAAAAAGCAATACATACTAGATTATTATCTCAGGCTACATTATAGGTCAAATCAAATATGTTAAAATTCTTAAGATGGGATGTTTTAATAAATATTGAAGCAACAACATACTGAAAATCAACTCGGGTTAACATGTCAATCCACATGTCACGTCATAGGATGATGATAACGCCATAAAAAAATAAAAATACAATTTAAAGCCTATTTTTCAACAAATCAATGTTGAAGGATAACATAGAAAATAAATTCAATTAAAAAAAGAAAACAATTATCCGAATCAACCCAAGTTAAACTACTAATTATTTGATCTAAATTATGAGACTAAGATAACCCAATATAAAAAAATAAAACAAATTACGAGTCTTAAATACCAGAGTGGACTCAGGTTAACCTACCATACCAATGATCCAACTAATAAGATGATGATAATCTAATAGAAATCAAATAAAAATAAATCACAAAATTTTACTCTCAATTAACCCAATATTAAAAGATAAAAAAAAAATATGAAAGTGTAAAAAAAAACTCTAATAAACAAAATTAACCTGTTAAACTTTTGGGTTGATCATGAATTTGGAATAACTTTGTAAAAATAATAATTTAAATGTAATATATGTGATAAAATTAAGAGTTTAAAAATATTGTTTTTTAATGTTAATGTTAAATTACAATGAAAACACCAGATGTTGTGGTGTTTTCTTTTTATAGATAATAAAAAGTCAAAAAAATGTTTCGTTTCGTTGGGTCATACATGTGGCCTCACCCTGACATTTGACAAGAAAGGTGCCAGCTGCGTATCCCTTTCATTTCTTTGAATTTTTCTCCTCTGCAGTTTAATAAAAAGACCCTCAGAAATCCAGGAAACTTCCCGCCACGCGTTTTTGATTTAAAGAAACCGGAAGAAATTCGATGAAGGCTTTGAACTTGACTACCTCCACGCGTTACCAGATGAAGAAACATTAAATATTGAGCTTGACTAGATCTTGTGCCTCGTTAGTCAACGCTTACCGCACGGTTTGTTCCGTCTAGATTCGTGTATTACTTGTATAAATTTGGTGTTTTTCTGATTTCCAGCTCGAAATTGCTACTGAGTGATTTAAATTTCTAATTTCCTGCTCTTACCTTCTGTTTCGTGTTTAAACACAGGAGCAAAATTGAGAAGAAATATTGGGGTTGGCTTGATCTTGTGCCTCTTTATTCAACACCCACTTACCACACGGCTTGTTTCGTCTGGATTCGTGTAATAGTTGTAGGTGTTTTCTGATTTCTAACTGGAATTATACATGTTCCAGCTTGAAACTGCTAATTGGTAGATTTAATTCCCAAATTAATTTCTTGCTCTCACCTTCTGTTTCATGTCTAAACACAGGCGCAGGTGGAAAGCAATTGCTGAACCAAGCTAGCTTGTTGATACTAGATCAAGGGGGCGGAACTAATTTATTGCTACAGGGATTTTCATGGCTTCCACAAGCCTGCAAGGAATAACCTCGTCTCCTTCTTCTTCTCCTCCAGAATATATATATGATGTGTTCCTTAGTTTTAGAGGCCAAGACACCAGGAACAACTTTACTAGTCATCTATATTCTAATCTGGTACAGAGAGGCATCGACGTATACATGGATGATAGGGAGCTCGAGAGAGGAAAGACCATCGAACCTGCTCTCTGGAAGGCCATCGAGGAATCAAGGTTTTCAGTCGTTGTATTTTCAAGGGACTACGCTTCTTCACCATGGTGCTTGGATGAACTTGTCAAGATTGTTCAGTGCATGAAAGAGATGGGGCAAACTGTTCTGCCAGTTTTTTATGATGTGGACCCTTCAGAGGTAGCCGAACAGAAAGGGAGATATGAGGAAGCCTTCATTCAGCATGAAAAGAATTTCAAGGAAAATTCGGAGAAGGTCCGGAGCTGGAAAGATTGTCTCACTACGGTGGCAAATCTATCTGGTTGGGACGTACAAAATAAGTAAGCTATTTATCCACAGATAAAGATTGTTATTCCATATGTTGTTGCAATCATACACGAAAGAAACCTACGATTGTCTCACTACGACATGACGTTTTTTCTTTTCGATTATAAATGAGTGAAACATATGATTAATTATCAAAATAATATACTAATTAGTAGCTATCCATACATTATTTTATCAAAGATGGTCTAATGATTTTTCCACACTTCATGATCAATGTTTTACCCCTCTTATGCAGGAATGAGTCGGAATCAATTAAAATCGTTGTTGAATATATATTGTATAAACTAAGTGTCACTATGCCAACAATTAGCAAAAATCTAGTTGGAATAGATTCTCGTCTAGAGGTATTAAATGGTTATATACGTGAAGAAGTTGGTGAAGCAATATTCATAGGGGTTTGTGGAATGGGTGGCATAGGTAAGACGACTGTTGCAAGGGTAGTATATGATAGGATTCGTTGGCAATTTGAAGGCAGTTGCTTCTTAGCAAATGTCAGAGAAGTTTTTGCTGAGAAAGATGGACCACGTCGTTTACAGGAACAACTTCTTTCTGAAATCTTAATGGAACGTGCCACTGTATGGGATTCTTCTAGAGGTATTGATATGATAAGGAGGAGGTTGCGACTTAAAAAGATTCTTCTTATCCTTGATGATGTAGATGACCAAAAACAACTAGAATTGTTGGCTGCAGAGCTTGGATGGTTTGGTCCAGGGAGCAGAATTATCATAACAAGCAGAGATAAAAAGGTGTTGGCTAGATATGATGATGCCAGAATTTATGAGGCTGAGAAATTGAATGATGATGATGCTCTTATGTTATTTAGCCAGAAAGCTTTCAAAAATTACCAGCCTGAAGAAGATTTCATGGAACTATCCAAGCAAGTTGTGGGTTATGCTAATGGCCTTCCACTGGCTCTTGAAGTTATAGGTTCGTTTTTGTATGGAAGAGATATCCATGATTGGGGAAGTGCGATTGATAGACTAAATGAGATTCCTGAGCGCGAAATTATTGATGTTCTTCGCATTAGTTTTGATGGCCTCCATGAATTAGAGAAGAAAATATTTTTAGATATTGCATGTTTCCTGAAGGGGTTTAAAAAAGATCGAATAATAAGGATACTTAACGGTTGTGGATTCCATGCAAATATTGGAACTGAAGTTCTTATTGAGAAATCTCTCATAAGTGTCTCTCGGGATCAAGTCTGGATGCATAATTTATTACAGATAATGGGTAAGGAGATTGTTCGTTGTGAATCCCCTGAAGAGCCTGGATGGCGCAGTAGATTGTGGACATACGAGGATGTTTGCCTTGCGCTGATGGACAACACGGTGAGTAATTAATAGATAACATTATCCATAAGATTTCATAAATTTTATTTTAATTTATGCTTCTTCTCTGTTTAGTATTTGTTTTTTTTTCTTATATTCCTTTTTGGATGTTAGGGAAAAGAAAAAATAGAAGCCATTTTCTTGGACATGCATGGAATAACAGAGGCACAATGGAACATGAAAGCGTTCTCTAAAATGTACAAGCTAAGATTGCTGAAAATCAATAACGTGCAGCTTTTTGATGGACCAGAAGATCTTTCCAATAAGTTACGATTTCTTGAATGGCATTTTTACCCTTCAAAATCATTGCAAGCTTGTTTACAGGTGGATTTGCTAGTTGAACTTCACATGCCTAATAGTAGTATTGAGCAATTATGGAATGGGCATAAGGTGAGATCAACTAATTTTTATGGCCTTAATATTTCTTTTTTTTTTGTTTTCCTATATATTTATGATAATAATATCCATATTCCCCTCCCCCCACCTTATTGCAGAGGGCATTTAGTTTGAAAATCATCGATCTCAGCAACTCACTAAGCCTGGTCAGGACTCCAGATTTTACTAGCATTCCAAATCTCGAAAGTGTCTCATTCTTGAAGGTTGTACAAGTTTGTATGAGGTCCACCCATCACTTGGACATCATAAGAAGCTTCAATATGTGAATCTTGTGAATTGCACAAGTGTTAGTACTCTCCCAAGCAACCTTGAAATGGATTCGCTTGAAGTTTGCAGTCTTGATGGTTGCTTAAAACTTAAAAAGTTTCCAAATATAGTAGGAAACATGAACAAATTGATGGTGCTTCGTTTAGATGAGACTAGTATTACAGAACTATCTTCATCGACTTGTCATTTAATTGACTTAGGTCTATTGAGCATGAACAACTGCAAGAACCTTACAAGGATTTCAAAAAGCATAGGTTGTTTGAAATTGCTTAAAAAAACTTGATTTGTCCAGTCTGCTCTAGACTTAAATATATACCAGAGAATTTGGGGGAAGTTCAAAGTTTGGAGGAGTTTGATTTAAGTGGAACTTCAATCAAACAATTGCCAGCATCCATTTCTCTTTTAAAGAATCTTAAAGTATTATCTTTGGATGGATGCAAAAAAATAAATGTGTTGCCTTCTTTGTATGGTTTGTGCTCTTTAGAAGTACTGGGTTTACGCGCTTGCCATCTTAAAGAAGGGGTGCTTCCTGAAGATATTGGCTACTTATCTTCATTAATGTCCTTAGATCTTAGTCAGAATAACTTTGTTAGCCTGCCTAGATGCATATATCAACTTTCTAGACTTGAAATGCTTGTCTTGGAGGATTGCAGGATGCTTAAATCATTGCCCTGGGTCCCATCAAAAGTTCAAACAGTAAATTTGAATGGTTGCATACGCCTTGAAGAAATACCAAACCCTATTAATTTAAGCAGTTCCAAAAGGTTAGAGTTCTTATGTTTTAACTGTTGGGAATTGCACAAGAATGACCAAGACAACATGGGGTTCACCATGCTTGAAAGATACCTTCAGGTCTCCTCTTAATCATACCCCAACTTTTCTTTATCTCTCTGCTTCTACCTTTAGCTATCTAAGATTTTGCTTTTTCATGGCACAGGGTTTGTCTAATCCAAGACCCGGATTTGGTATTGTTGTTCCTGGAAAAGAAATTCCAGGCTCGTTTAACCATCAAAAGAAGGGATCTTCAATTAGCGTGCAAGTGCATAGTTGGAGCATGGGGTTTGTTGCGTGTGTTGCATTCAGTGCATCTGGTGAAAATCCTTCTCTTTTTTGTCATTTCAAGGCAAATGGAAGAGATAATTATCCTTCATCGATGGGTATTAGCTGTAACTCTATCCAAGTTCTGTCAGATCATCTTTGGTTATTCTATCTATCTTTTGATTACCTTAAAGAGCTTAAAGAATGGCAGCATGAACTCTTTAACAACATTGAGTTGTCATTTCATTCCTCCGAGCGAGTAAAGGTGAAGAATTGTGGTGTCTTTTTGTTATATTCCTTGCATACTCCTCCGCCATCACAGTTTGATGGGATGCAATATGATAGCCCTTTCATCAGAGGCACATACACTAGTAATACTTTCACCCATTTAAGTACAGCTCCAGCCCTGAGAGGCACTATCTCAGACGACAAGGAACTAGAAAGAGTAATGACAATTAGATCAAGACTCTTAGAGACCATTGAGGAATCAGGACTGTCACTTATTATATTTGCAAGAGATTGTGCATCTTTAACTTGGTGCTTCGACGAACTTGTCAAGATGGTCAGAATCATGGATGAGATGAGACCAGACACTGTTTTTCCAGTTTCTTATGATATCAAACAATCAATGATAGATAATCAAACATGGAGTTACACAATTGTCTTTGATAAGGATGAAGAAAATTTCAGGGATGAGGTGAAGGTTAAAAGGTGGATGAATATTCTCACTGGAGTTAAGAGCGATGAAAAATCTGGACTGGAATCTTTGGAAAGGTAATTATTACTCTGTTTTTTTTATTACCTGGTGGGAGTGACTTTTTAAAATAATTTTTATTTATAAATATATTAAGATAATAAAATTATTTTTCTAAAAAAATATTTTTATATCCATATATCATAACAATTTAAAAATATATAAAATAATTTAAATTTTAAATTTTAACATAAAAATAAGTTCTACCACCAAACTAAACACACCCTTCGACTAAATGAAATTGAAAATAATGAAACATGATGTTGTTTCTGGAAGTTAATGTTAACAATTATATGCTCTTTATATCATTGATTTCATGTATAGTTTGGTGATGCCATGAGGATGGGAAAAAATATTTTCTCAAATCTATATTTTTTTTATGATAACTTTACTCAGAATAGAAAGATAATCACTTTACCAAATCTATTTGGGTTGAGTTTGAAGAGACACTGCTTAACCCTATCTAACATATATTAATAACCTTTAAGTTTTAAGAAATTATCATTATTCCAAGCTATGTATATATGTATATCTAGAGATACACACACACACAACACTCCTAACTTCTCCTCTCTCTTAGCAGCACAGAGGCTCCACAAACAATTAGGCCCCCCCAGGATTACCCGCTTAGTGGGCCGATCTCGCAACGGCCGAGTCGGCGAGTCCAGCCTCTCGAGAGGTTCCAGCAGCTCCAGAATCTCGAGCCGCTACTCCAGCAGCTGCGCCAGCAACCATACATCCATAAATTTCTTTGGTTTTAATTGTAAAAATAGCTAATTAAGATTTGAGTCCTTTTTTTGAAAAAAAATGTGTAGATGTTTCAGACTTTCAGTTGAGTATTGGATTGGGTTCAAGAATTAAAAATTCAGGTTTTGGTTGAGTTTGGATAATAATTTTAAAATTTGTATTCTGATATAAATAATATAAGACTTGACTCGTAAATTTTCACTGTATCTCTAGTTTTCTTATCATTATTCTTAAGATTCGAATATGAATCATTAAAGATTTAGATAAAAACATCAATTAAATGAAATTGAGTTGTATAGTAAATCATTTTAAACAAGAAAAATCTTAATATTTTTAGTTGGTTCAGTAACTACTAGTTATTTTATCCGTGGTTGTAAATTTATTGAAATTATTATAAAGATCATCTGTAATTAATAAACTGATAATTATTTAGGTAAATGAATAAAAAGATTTGTTAATAACAAAAAAAACTAGAAAATTTAAAGGTTGGTGTAGATCAATATATTTAGTATTTCAATACAAGTTATTTAATTGGTTGTGTTGAATGAACTTATTTTCATAGAAATGGTATTAACTAAAATACATATGAAAAAATATTTTAATATATATATATATATATATATAGTAATTTATTAGAAAATTTATAAAAACATGAAAAGAATGATACCACACATTGTGATCTTTGTAAATCAGCCCTAGTGCTTAGCCCAGAAAGAATGTGTCAAATACAAAAGCCTTTTTTTCCTGAAATTAATGGGGCGGAATTGTTTGCCTCATTTTTTGGAAAAAAAATAAAATCAACTCAAAACTAAAAATGAACATGAGTTCAAATGTGTTTTTTCATGAACTTTAAAGGAAAGAAACACCTAATATGATTTTTTGTCATCAAATGAAACAACTTGACACATATCTTATTAGTTTGGGTGACCTAAATTGGTGTCAATGATATGTTTCTCTATCTACTGTTATAATTGTTATAATTAGATGACCTTTCCCTCTTATTTCTTAACCAAGAACTAAAAAAATAATATAAATGAAATTTTGTATCAAAAATAAATTTGAAAAATATTAATATACAAAAATTATATAATTTGCATGTGTTTTTAAATTTAAGGATCAAAGTGCATTTGTTTTGAAACCATGACACATCCCTCATGTTTGGTATCTTTTTCATTGTAGTCCCTCTTAATAAATCAAAACCAAGTGGTCTTTAATTAGAACTTAATCAGTGGGAAAAAAATGAGGATCAAATTAAAAAACAATTAAAAAGTTTACACAGCCTATCCACAATAATATAATGTATGAGAGGATGAACAATGCTACTTAAACAATGAAAATCTCACCCCTTTTAGATTTATAGGTAATTTGGGAGTTTGAAAACAATTAAAAATGTTTGACATTGTAGTAATGGTTGTTTTATAAAATATTTTTTCGCTTGAAAATATATCAAAATAATATTTTTTAATTATTTTTTAAAATTTATTTTTTATATTAGCATATGAAAAAAATTTATTTAAAAAAAAAATAACACAAACCAGCCACAAAAACATACATTATCTTAAAACCAACAACAAAAACATATATTACCTTAATGTGTTGCTTTCTCTGAGAACCGACGTTTACCAAGCAATGAGATAGAGTTTGATTTTTACCGTTGAAACCATATAAACCAAAATAACCTCACTATTTTTCTACTTCTCATCAAATATTTTTGTTTAAGTTTTTTTTTAGCCAATTATCTCTATCAAGCTTTTGATTTTTTTCATGGAATTAACTAAAAAAAACGCCGTCAATTTTCCATGGATCTAATTTCTTATTAGCTTATATATATATATATATATATATATATATATATATATATATATATATATATATAGATAGATTTTAAGACATCATGTGATCTTTCTTCTTGTAGCCAACACGAGGGGGGGAACATAGCAAAGATTTTCATCATGCTTTAATAGGTCCTTGTTTCTTTTTATTGTTTTGATCGGGGATAATTAGACTCATATTTTTCAATCTAGATTATCTATATATTTTTATTTGCAACATCTCATGCCCCAAGTTAGCTGCTGTCAAAACCCTGCTGCATTAGAAATTAAAGTTTGCTGGTAGTAATTTAATGTGGTGAACAAAGACAGGTTACTACTGATAATTTTTTATTAATTTTATTTTACAAATACTTATTTTCCAAATTGATTCAATGAATGATTTAAAGAGTTTTTTCTGTTGTAGTTCATTTTCCTTCTTTTAAAAATGATTTGTAAATAAGCTGAATATTTTTAAATTCGATCAGAACATATGTAATGTTTGATTATTATTTTAAAATAAAAAAAAGACAAAAACAAAAAAGATAGAGCAAATATATCTCTATATAATTATGTTTTGAATTTTATATCTTTCTCTTAATCTTCTTAGTTAATTTTATTTTTTTTATATTCAGGATACTAAACAAACACAGCATGCATGTGAATATAAATACAAATATCTATACTCTAATAAAAAAAAATTATTTATAATTTCTTTATAAGCCTAACAAATTGAATGGAATATGATTTTTTATATGTTTTATAGGCATGCTTTTATATAGAATATGATTTTCCGAAGGTATTTATTTTTTTATTAATAAACTTCTCTAATATGCACCAACAATTTTTTATTATTAATAATAAATTTATATTAAAAATATATAAACACATAAATACATAAAACATTAATATATATAATCAATATCAGTACTTACACCAAAATTGAACTTTCTTCATTTACTACATAAAAATAATAAAATTTATTTCTATATCCCTATTCAATTATGCCCTATAATAAATGTATTAAAATAATAATTTTGTAAAATTATTTTTAACATTCTATATTAAAATAATATAAAAATACTAAAAAAATAATTTAAATTAAAAACTTTTAAAATACTTTCATAATACTGTTAACCTTTTATCTTAAAAACCCACCATTACGTGCAATTTATAACCCCGGGCCCTTGGAAACTCTTTTGATATTATTCAAGTACCCCCTTCTAGTCCTGGATTCAGGGCAACACAGGTAGTGAAAACAGGGAAACAAACAGGACGATTTTAGCCCCAGAGATGGTTTAAGCAGGGTTTATGGCGGCCGGTATACTAATACCACTACCTTACCCTCTCTATGAACTCATTTCCTTTCTCAAATTGCATTACCCGCGCATTTTAATTCATCTCTCAAGTCACTTCAATTCCATTTCCTTTTCATCTCCTTTAATTAGAGTGCCAACTCCCATATATTTTCTACCAAAATTTTTTATCCTTTGGTTACTTTTGATAAGAAACCCACAATTCTATCTCTAAACCATCCACAGTTATGTGGAGAAACGTCGCAAAACAAGCCACTTTGAAATCCCAGTCAAAGTCCCTCAATTTCCCTCCATTTCCAAGAACTCACAGCTTTTTAGGAGCCTCTAAGGAACCCATCTTTTTTGGGAAATTCAAGTTCCATTCTCTTAATAACACAAGTCCACGACTGGGTTTTCGAGCAATTGGCGAAATATCAACCCATGAAGATTTGATGGGAGAACCCAGTTTTGCTCTTTTGAGAAATATTGATAGTACTAATGGGAATCGGTGTGGTGGATTTTGTCCAAGAGGGTATGTGAGTGTAGCTGAGGCAGTGTCATCAACAGATGTTGAAGATAATGTGTCTAGTGCTGATGAAGTGCAAGAATTGCTGCCAGAAATGAGGAAAGAAGAGGAGAAAGAGGAGCGCTTTAGGAGGAGAAGGAGGCTAAATGCTAACCCTGGAATAGGTTCAAGGAAGCATAGGGTCTTAAGGAGAAGGCAAGTGAAGATTGAGGCGGAAGCATGGGAACTGGCAACGAAAGAATATAAGGAGCTTTTGAAGGATATGTGTGAGCACAAGTTGGCTCCTAATTTGCCATATATGAAGAGTTTGTTCCTTGGTTGGTTTGAGCCTTTTACAGATGCAATTGCGAAAGAACAGGAGTTGATTAGAACGGGGAAGAGTAGGCAGGCTTATGCTCCGTATTTTGATCTGTTGCCAGCTGACAAGATGTCTGTTATTGCAATGCATCAGCTCGCAGCAATAGTAATGTCAGGTGGGGAACATGGATGTGCAAGAGTTGTGACTGCTGCTTGTATGATTGGTGATGCGATTGAGCAGGAGGTAAGTAATTTTCAATGTTTTATTTGCTTATTTTTACTTGCGGTTTGATTTGTAGACAGGATA